>OMLP01026381.1:0-10542 GCA_900302685.1 Spondyliosoma cantharus | reverse complement strand
CAATAATGTCCGATGAGATTGTTTTGCGCAACCAAACATGCAGAGGCCATAAAGGGTTGTTGAGGAGGAGGAGGAAGAGGAGGAGGAGGAGGAAGAGGAAGAGGAGGAGGAGGAGGAAGAAGAGGAGGAAGAGGAGGAAGAGGAGGAGGAAGAGGAGGAGGAAGAGGAGGAAGAGGAAGAGGAGGAGGAGGAGGAAGAGGAAGAGGAGGAGGAAGAGGAGGAAGAGGAAGAGGAGGAGGAAGAGGAGGAAGAGGAAGAGGAGGAAGAGGAAGAGGAGGATGAGGAAGAGGAGGAGGAGGAGGAGGAGGAAGAGAAAGAGAAAGAGGTGTAATGACATTTAATCACGTGCAGTCAGCGACAACGATGGCGATGGTGATGATGGTGAGTTATAAGCTGAGGTGTTTCTGAATCACCTCCACACAGGTGGAGACACGACAGAGGTGAAAGATGTTCATGTTCCTAAAACATAAAACAGAAGTAAAAGTTAAGATATGGTCAAATAGAAAGTCACAAATACGAAGAGTACTCGAGTAAAAGTCTCAAAGTAAAGGACTTCTCTGGTCTTTAATGAGCTAAGTTTATTAATCTGAAGCAGAAACACACAAATACTTCTGAAGTTGGTGCAACATGACGGAGAAGCATCTCTCCAGGTAAACACTGACGCACTGCCAGTTGGACAGTTTGAAACAGGAAACAGTAAAAAGCAGCCGGCTGGTGACAAACGATATGAAACGACGTCTGAACACTGAAACATGTTTCTGAAAACATCGAGGCAGAAGAAGCTGATGAGCTGGTGACAACAGGAGAGGACTTCAAGAAGTCCACAATTAAAGTCTAAATGTTTTAGTGGCTGGTCGTCAATAACTAAACGATATTGATACGATACACGTATCAGTTCAGTTTGCTGTAATAATGGCAGCTCACATTTCTGTCAGTCGCTCCGTCGACTCTGAACTCTTTGTGTCGGCGGAGTGACGTCTACTAAATACGGAACAGCGATCTCTAATTGAAACAGATCCAGTGATGATCAGAGTCAGTGTTTGTTTTTATATCTAAGAATTAAAAATAAATCCACCTCAAAATAATGAACTCAAAATGTGGTGCAAGTTTAAAGTAGCAGAAAATAAAAAAACTCAAGTGAAGAACCTCAAAATAGTTCCAATGTAAAGTACTCGAGTAAATGTACTTAGTTACATTCCATCACTGTGTTTATGAGCAGGACGTTACTGTGGACCTGAACTTATGAATGAATGGTGGTGATGTCAGAGAGCTCACACACACACACACACACACACACACACACACACACACACACACATATTCCTGCAGAGATGTGTGTGATGTAACACACAGAGGGAGAGAGAGAGAGAGAGAGGGGGATTGTGGGATATAAATGTTTTGCCTAACCAGAGGAAACAGTGTGCCCGCTAACCGATCGTCGAATCCATTAAGCTAATTTATTAAATGCAATTTGCCGTGTGTCATTGAGCTGAGTAATGCTGGGAGAGCCGAGCGCCGGCCGACAAAGGGCCACTGGGCGGGACGGCGGGGACACGCGGCCCTGACACGCAGAATTAGAGAGGAATTAAGAGACTCATTGAGGAGGTGGTTCCAGGATAAACAGAGCCGGAGACGATCGGGGCCCTCGGCGGCTCTCTTTATACTCAGACTTTGATTATCGCATTTCCATGTTCAATAAAGTCCATATTTAGCCGGGCGTAGTCCCGCCAGGCCAGCATGCATGATTAGCACTTTTTCTCCAGGAGCTAATGTGCTGCAGGTTGTTTTCCCCTCTCGCCTGCGTTAAATCATCTTCTACTCTGCTCTGCTTCGTCCTCAACGCTCCAACTTCAACTGCAAGCTTGACATTTTCTTTGCTTTTCCTCTTTTCTTCTACTTTAATTCCTCCTTCAAAGCCTCGCCGGCTATTTGTCTCAGCGGTCACCACCGCTAGTGTTACATTACAAGATTGATGCCTCATCATTTTGACCGTTATTGTTTCATAGTAACGAATGTAAAATGAAACGCCGCTCCTGCTCCAGAGAACAGATACAGAGAGAAATCTCATGGTTATTAGCTCGGGCAATTTATTGTGTGTGTGTCAGAAAACAAGAAGACCAGAAAAAAAGAATATATAGGCTTTCTTTTCCATTACCAAACATTACAACCTTATTTCCATCACTGCACCGTTAAGTAATTTGCGGGGAAAAAAGCCAACAGAGTCTGGCGGCGTTCTCTGTGCGTGTGTTTAAACCCATTACTTTGCCTTTTAATCAAACCGCGCTGGTGTCAAAACGCACTATTTTCTCCATGCATCTCCCGCCCTGGTTCCAGTTCACCGGGTGACCTTGAAAATGTTTGCTCTCCTAAACGTCTCCCTGCAGCCCCTCTCGTGGGATCCCCGGGAAAACAGAGCCGCCGCCGGGCGCAGAGATGGTGACGATGACGGCGACATGATGCGTTTAAAGGTGGATTCTTCAAAAATATGTTCATGTGACTGAATGTACATGATGATCAGAGACAAAACAGACGATAATATCAACAGAAAAATCAATGACACTTCCAGAGAGGCGTGAGTTAATGTTTTCCTTGAAGCTCCACGATGATGGATCACATTAATTTATGTTGTTTGGATTCACATCAGCTTAAAAAGGCCTTTAGTTGGGTTTGTCCTCAGCCGCTCATCCGTGCTAACACGAGGGGATGACAGCGGCGCTCACCTCTGCGTTCACATTCAGTCATTATCTCCTCCCGCCGTGCTTGACTTGTTTTAAAAACGGGGAAAAAAAAAAACAACAACCAGAAAAACATTAAATGGCTCCACGCAGCTCATCCGGTGCAGAACGTGAATCCAGAGATCACCGATCTGAGAAAAGACACGCTAATCTTTTAGCTTCGCAGCTACGCTGAAGAAAAAAGGATTGAAATAACTTCTCGTCAGATCAGATCTCGAGGATCCGGGAGGTTGGATTAAACCGGACGGAGGAATTGTTTTAGTTCTCCAACACGCTGCGTACGAGCTCCTGCGATGTGCTCTCGCATTTTTATTAGATTTAGGCAACAAAACTTCCTGGTTTGCTCTCCGAAAAAACCTTTAATAACTCAGCATTGACTCCTGGGTGACAGTCCTGTGTTTGTTTGACTCGACCGTCCATCCTGACTTCCTCCTTTGCAGCTGTAATAATAACTACAGCCACTAGAGGTCGCTGCCCGCCGCCTCCCGTCTGCAGGAAACCTGAGAGAAAGATGTTTTTTAAAGTCAGTTTCATCGTGTTCAGGAGTCGTGTTTAGTTAACGTTTCCTGTAATGCTGCTTCACAATAAAAGCTTTTTAAATTTATTGGCTTTTATTGTGAAGGAGACGGCACTGGGTTGCAGCAGACGAGCTGTATGGAGCCGTTTTATGTTTTATTATGTGTTTTTATTTTATTTTTGTCTCTGTTTTAATGTGAAGCTCCAGAAACGTTTGGTGACTTTCCTCAGCACAGGCGGAGGAGATGACGGCTGGATTTACATTTCTGTGTGAACTGCTCCTTTAACGTTTTTTCTTGATGGATTGCTTTAATTTACGACGTTTAGATGTGGTGTCATCTTTAAACAGGCCGGTGTTGTTTCGTCCTCCGCTGCTGCGTTCACTGACACACACAGACGAACAGGATTTAAAGCGGAGTGAAGAAGAATTAAATGAATATTAGAGACTAATTGTTTTACTGTCGTCACATCAGGCTCACATAATGGACTATTGCTTCAATTACACCGCTGATCAATTGATTTAACCTGCAGGTGTAAAGGTGTGAGGGCCCCGTGATGCAGTCAACATACCTAGAGAGAGACGGAGGGGTGAGGAGAGGGGGAGGAGAGGGGGAGCAGTGAGAGTGTAACAACACTGGGCCGTATGATTTATCACGATGGGAACGCAGCTCCAGTTTTTTGGTGCCCGGCCTGTCCTAACGCATTTCGCTCCAGCCATCAGCTATGATTAAACACCTGCTGTTGCCGGGGAACAAAGCGCACTAATCCAATATGTATTTCTGACATCTTAAATATCACCCAATCCCCTGACATCACGGGCCGCTTTTTCCACGGGATGGAATTCTAAAACATATTTTTCTAATTTATGGACGGACTATAAATCAAAATTAAGCCGGCGGACAACGAAATATACATCAGTGCAAGAAGAGAAAACACACAGTGACGATGAAGGAGCCTCACAGAGCCGCGTGCTCCCCTCGCTGTGACACGCTCCTGCAAGGTAAAACCCTGATCTTGATCCTGATCCTGGTCCTGATCCTGATCCTGATCCTGGTCCTGATCCAGTATTGATTCTGGTCACCACAGCAGCTAGCTTCAGCTGTGAGACGTCTGAAACCCTCAAATGTTCAAGAAAAGTCTGTTAAACGAGCTCTCAGTCGATTAGACACAATTTAAAGGACTGAGCTGGACCCGACCGGGACCTGATGGGGCCCGCATCCTCTGATTGGTCCCTGATTTACATCCCGAACACAGCGAGCACCACAGGGACCGCACGTCGATACTCTCACAGGCCTGAAGGTGTTTTCTGTTGCACCTTCTCTCATTTAAAGGCAAATAAAAGTACATTTACTGGAGTAATGTGCCTGATTACATCATTTTCAGGTATTTGTACCTTATATTGCACTTTTTACTACATTTAATAACTTAAGTTGCTTTTCAGATTTCATGCTTCATATTGATGTATTTATGCCAGTTAGTCAATTTTAATCAGAATTGATTTCTGACATCTGAAGTACTTTTAAATGTAACAGAGTATTTTTACTTCTACTGCTGTTTTCTATCGACTTTATTGATCTGAGAGAAGATGTAACAGCACGAACACCCAAATATAAGACGAGAACATGAGATATTATCACCATAAATATTTCAGCTTGTGTTTTCCAGCTTGTTAAATGTGAATATTTCCTGGTTTCTTTCTTCTCTGACAGGGTTAACTGATCGATTAATCATCAAAGTAGTCAACAGATGAATCTGTAATGAAAGTGATCGTCAGCTCTGATGTTTGTTTCATTGTTGATGAATTAAAAAGCACCTCGCAGGTTCAGAGAGTCGTGACGTTTTCTAATTGTTTGTTTTTGTCTCATTCACGTCCAAAACCCCAAAATCTTGTCGTTGTTCTCAGAGCAGCAGCTGATCCTCACAGTGGAGCTGCAGACGAGTACTTCCTGCTTATCTTACCTGTGAGCTGATTAATTTGTGATCGACTGACAGATTAATCAGGTATCAATGATTCCCGCTGATCTTCTCGTCTGTGTTCGTCGCCTTTATTCTTTCTGTCTCGCTGACTTCAGTTGCAGAAAATGTTCAGATCTCTGCAGTATTTTACATTTCAGGAACAATAAGTTTCTTATTTCTTTAAAGTTGCTGCAGTGTTGGAGGAAGTTCTGCTGAATCTGCCTCCCCTGCCTCCCCCATCCCCCACCGAGGCCACTGTCCCCCCCTGCGGTGACGCTCATTGTATGTGACTCCTCAATTTCGCTGCTTCCCTGCATTTACAGCACATTTCTGCCGCTGTATTACCGCGCTATGAACTATCTGGACAAGCGGTGTTTGCACCGGGTAATGGATTGTTTTTTTTCTCCTCCTCTGGACCTGCAGCTGCTGCTGATGTGCTGAGAAACCATTTCTACCGCAGAGAACCTCCCATAAAACACCAAACATTATTCTATTTGTTCATGTTCTGGCTGCAGGACCGGCGCCCTTTGTTCTGTCCTGAGTGTGTGTGTAGGAATTAGTCTCAGCCTGGTGTTGATTCTGTCACAACAATGACCCATTACAGGATAACTGAAAAACTAACCCAGATAATTGTTTATAGTGGCCTTAATTAATGCACTAATGACTGCATTTCATGCCTCCTAATGAAAATAAAGTATATTTTCAAGCATATAAAGTTTGTGGCCAATAGGGCGGCTAATTGTCATAATGTCCTCTTATTGATATTTATGTAAATAAGCGAGTTCCTTTAATCAAACCGTTGGAATCAGGTGAAATAGTTTCGGATTCATTACGACGTTCACGCAGAGAATCAATGCAGCATTCATTTTGTTTTTAGCTCTTAAAGGCGAGGACGTATTGGCCAATTTGCATCTAAAACGAGTCTGTCAGACATGTTTTGGTAATGCGTTTATGAGTGTTATTCAGGCATTAGCCGCGTGGATAAAGAGTGATATTAAGGTGGATTATTCTCCCCTCAGCTCAGGACTGTAACGCTGACAAACAGGAGAATATCAGCGCAGATGATGAGATTAAATTCAGACTTTTTAACACGGTGGTTTGGTTGGGTTGAGCTTCCCGCTGCAGGTGATCTGTTTTCTTCTCCTAAAAGGTTTTTTCGGGGGGAAACAGGTGGCGTTAATGAGCAGAGGAGTGAAAAATGCAGGCGTTCTTCTCCATTCAGCGACTTTTATGTCGCACAGCAGAATTTAATGGCGACGTCAGTGTCCAAGAAAATGGATGCTTGCTTTAACCATCATTTTCATCTGCCTGACAAATTGGCTTCTTTTGCCTAACATGCCTCCCATGGCTGCCACTTAACGCCTCGCGGGGAAGCAGACTCTGTTTTTCATTTTTCACCGGCTTCCATCAGACGCCTTCTTTTCTTCTTCATGAAGCTCCTAATTCTGAATTACAGGAAGTGTTGTCTGGTGTTTACAGAGCAGGGCCTCGTGGTGGAGAGGGAGGGCAGAAAGATGCAGGACTGGAATGTAACTAAGTACAAATACCAGGTACTTTTACAATTCAGAGGGAAGCTTTGCTCCCTCCCACAGCTGTGCACTTCAACACGTAGCACATGCAGCGGCCATTTTACTTTATAAAACGTACCCACGCAGCTTTACTTAAATTACTTTTATATTGCAGAATTGCTACTTTTACTTCCTTCACCACTGTGTGTATTAAATATACAGAATGCATCTTATGATTTGTAAAATAATGTGTATACATCGACAGAACTGTTTTTTTTCAGGTACTTGTACAACCAAAGAAACATGAAATGTCTCCGTGCAGCTCGTCTGCTGTGATCCAAGTCTCCAGAAGCCCCGAGATCACAAACTAATCAATGAAAGAAACATTATTCACATGCTGGACGTGCGGTCGAGCTCGTGCACCCAAGATTTGGGCATAAAAGAGGCAAATTGTTGTAGATTAAAATAATCTAAAGTGACTGAAATCACCAGCTGCAGCATCAATATGATCAGAAATATCACTACAATAATTAAATATATAAATTCATAACAAGTGTTTCTACTCAAAGTACATTTTGCAAATAATGCTCAGGTACGTTTCAGATTTTTGACGCAGTAGATTAACATGTAAAGTGTTTTCACAGTGTTGTTACATTATTATGTAAATGTATCTTACATTTTATGGAGATCCGTTATTATTTTTTCATATTTCTACATATGTTTCTAATAAAATCTCTCATTTTAATCTCCTCCGACTCAAACACGCTGACGTGAACAACACTTCAGGCTGTAAACTCCTGAATCTGTGTGCAAGAGAAATGAGAAGTGTGGAGGGAGATGATTTTTCATTTTGTGTTTCGCTTCAGCTCCCCTCCACCCTCCATCCTCCACCCTCCACCCTCCTACAGAGGATCCAATCAATCTGCCAGCTATTAAGTTTGTTAATTGATAATGCATACTAATTAGGCTGTGCGCAGTTACTTTGGAGACTCTGAGGAGGTAATTGTAGGCACCGGTCCAAATGGAGTTTAAAACAGTCTGTGCCAGGTAAAAATTCATTAGGCGGATAGATTGGAGAGGACGAGGAGAGGGAGGAGGCGCGGAGCAGAACAGGTGGAGGGGGGGATGGGGGTCAATGCTAATGCCAGTCTTTGGAGAAATTTCCCTCTGTGATCCAATCATTGTTTCTTTACGGCGCGGCTCGACACTTATGGAAAGACTTTGTTGTTGTTCGGTAAACTTCTCCATTCTGCTCCGGTGAAACTTATTTGATCCTTTCCAACATGTGATCTATCAGACGGCAGCTCTCCACCTCCACCACCTCCACCTCCTCCTCCTCCTCCTCCACCGTGTTGTTGCCCTGAGGCGTGTGTGATTGACATGCGTTTAACATAATGAGACCTATCTCCGGGATCTCGGCGTGACGGCTGTGATTCAAAGGCCCCGGCTGCTAATTGAGACGGTTGTGGTGTGTTTACTGTCCCCTCTCGGTGTCAGCCTGACGACCCTTTGAACTGTCTGTCAGTCTCCCCGACAAATGAATGTGTCCCTCACAGTGAGAGGCATGCCTGGGGATCATGTCAAAAGCATGTTTTACAGCTCGCCTCAGTGTCTTTGTCACTGAGACGGAGTGACAGAGATATACTGTGCAGGAATGGAAATAGATCCGACTTTACAGTGTCGGCAGATCCTGCAGGAGTTTCACAGACGAGGTTGTGTTACAGCGGACGAGAGTCGGGATGTTTGGAAACAGCAGCTCTGATTCTACAGTTCCTGTTTATTTACAGATGTTTCCTGTAGTTTCTTTAAAATACGTCAAAAGAACATTTAGAATGTAAAACAACGTGAAAACTCTGTAACTGCTGAAAGAAAGTGTATTTTTTTATTTCACAAAATAACAATAATTCTGTAGTTTTACATCAGTTTGTTTTTTAGCTGACTGATATCTTTTCCACATTTATGTTCACAGTTTACACAGCAAACAACAACGTTCCAGCGATGTATTTCACAAACTACGCTGTAAAAATAAACCTGTAATTTTACAGTATTTTGCTGTTAATTTATTTTCCTGATTTTTTATTTAAACACATGAAAATAACAATGTAACTACAAAAAATAGACAAATTGACATTTCTAATTTAATTTGTAAGATAACATAAAAAATCTGAAACTGTTTAAAAAAAGTATTTTTTTATGTCATCAAATTTATTTTAAAAAATTAGGAATTACAATTACAAACAACTAAATTAATCACGTATACAATGAGATCAAATTAATGAGTAAACAGTTAAAGAAGTATTAGTTTAATTGTTTTGTTGGTACCCGACTGACAAAAATGTTAATAAACTTCCTGCTCGACTCTGCTCTGCCAGAGATGGCCCACTTTTCCCATCATGCATTGTGCTGAGTAGCTGCTGTTGCTATGCTCACTTTTAAACTATATCTCATGTCTTCTTTAAAGTTAATTTAATCATTTTTTACACTTCATAATAAACATCATAAATAAATAGTGAATGTTAATAAAACGTTAGTTGTTAAATTTATATTATCAGCTTTTTGTTTTATCAGTGAAAGCTGATGTTAAAGCCTGTTATTATTACTTTACCATCTTTTTTCTGTTTTCATATTATTATTTTGTGTTTTCTGCCTCTACGAAACCAAACTGATAAATATAGATGAAGCCAAATAAGCACGGCACTGAAACAAAAGGTGTGGGTCTGTAGCTTTATGGCTGGTTACAATCCACCAATAAACAGAGAAGAAGAAGAAGAAGAAGAAGAAGAAGAAGAAGAGGAACTGGAACATCTTTTTAAAATACAAACATTATTGGTTATCTGATCAGCTGAGTTATTGTTTGTTTATTGTCTGAAAAACAATTTCTGGCATCACTGAATTATTACTATTACTTTAGGTTTAATTAACAATAAATGTAATTTATTAGTGAGAGTTATTTAAAGCGTTGACGTCTTTTCATTTGTAAATATTCTTAATTACACATAAATAACCCCCCAAAATAAACATTATCTCACATATAATGACGTTAAAAACCTGCATTTCAAACACAATATTACGGTATTTTCCTGTTTTTTTACACAGCTCGCTGCGTCGAATCGTCTTTGTCTTTCTCATCTCTCCGTTTTTGCAGCTGACAAAGTTAATTAGCCGTCTTGTTGCTGTAATATGAAAAAGCAGGACGATTTTATTTTCCATCTCAAACTCGATGAAGAGAGACCGTAAACTCTACAAATTGCTCTGATGTTCTGCCGTTGTCACATTATTTATCCTCCATTTTAGAATATCTCCAGCTCTCCCCCTCTTTTTCTGTTGAATTAATAATAATTTATCGCACTTGCTATGTGAGTCTATCCTTCACTCTGTGGTCACTTGTTAAATAATCTCTCTCTCTCGCCGTCTCCGTCTTATTCTCCGTCTCTCAGTTTTGTTTGTTTCCCCGCTCGCCTCGCGGGACACCCAGAGACAGACAGCCTTGCCAGATTCATTTTCTGATCAAAGCTGTTTGATTTGGTCAATTTTGCCACATTGGAGACGTTCCCTATTACTGAGATAAATAGCCTCGGGCTAACTGTCAACGAAAACTTGTAAGCTAATAAATTATTCCAATTTCTTCCAGCTGGATTTCTCTTGGGAGTCGGCCTCTAGGAAATACACTTTTTGATTAGTAAATTTCTGTGTGTGTGTGCGTCTGTTTGGGTGTGTGTATGTCTGGACATTCGGATGTGTCGTTTCTGATTAGCGGGCGGGCTGCTGGAGTGGAAGGCGGCAGAGGGGGCTGTCAGTAGAAGGAGGCCTCTAATGCATTATGCATT
>OMLP01026380.1:2341-33930 GCA_900302685.1 Spondyliosoma cantharus | reverse complement strand
TCTCATTACAATTGACCTTATGATAATAATAATAATAATAACAATATTATTATTATTATTATTATTATTATTATTATTATGATAAACACATATATTTGCGTGTACCCACATTTTTTAACGTTTAGGTTATCTTCATTTGCATCTCTTTACTGATCAGCTAAATATCTTAACTGTCATTTCATGTTTCTTCTTATTTATGTTTTACAATTATGTGTTTTCAAAGTAAACTGTAAACAGTGTAGGGATGTTTTATAATGATATCCATTCCTTTGTTTTAAATTGATCAATAATTGACATGCCACTGTGACACACTCTGGTTTATCAGCTTGGACAACAATGAGTTGCTTATCTGAATAGATCAGTTTAGTATATCACCTAATTGATTACATAATTTAAAGCCCTCCACTGCTAGCATTTTAAAATAAATAAAGGCATTTTGGCAGTCTGACAGTTTAACTTCTTAGGTAAGTGGTACATGATACTTTGAATTCACCCGCTATTAATTTCTCTTAATGTCAGAAATGATAAAGAGGATAAATAAAGAGGTCTAGTCTTCACAAATTCTTGTGTCAAGGAGATAAATAAGGTAAATGTGGTTCTGAATTGGTAGTACAAGATGCTGCTCTGATACAGTCTTATTCTTAGACATCTTGAAGGCGCCAGGACTTAGTCCTGGCCTCGGAAAAAAAAAATCCACAGAAATTATCTCTTTTAAAGTTGATTCTAGCATTGTCAGCAGCATTATCATCATCAATGTCATCGTCATAGGTCAGTATGTTTTTGATTTTCTCACAAATACTCTAAAAAAAGATAACAGGCTAAACAAGAAACAAGTGAAAACACCTCCAGTTTTCAATGAAGTTCTCTTTAGATTAGTTCAAATGAACACTTTTATATAGATATGTGTCACACATTCTTTTAGTCAACTTGTAGTGGTCCTCTTTGCCTTCAATCATGTTTTGTGCATTCATCCAGGGAGTGGCTCATGCATGTGGTTGTCGTCCTACAATGCCAACAACATGGTGAGAAAAATCAATTTAATTAAATGAATTAGGTGATGACAAGCACTTCTTTACTATCTGTTTCTACTTTTTCTATACAAAATGTATCTATCAGTATGCAAACACCATCGGTGCGCGCAGCTGGATGTAGTGTTGTGATGCTCTGACGTCACGTAGGTGAGTGACGTCAGACAGGAACCAGTGGAAGGGAGCTTGACAAATCAAGATGGCGTCCCACGCTGAAGCAGGAAAGAGATGTCATAAATAAAAGTAATTCGGAGAATAGTTTATATTTGAGTGCCACCTCGACAAAACGTCGTTTGGATTTTGAAAGGAAAAGACGGAGCAGATACAGGTGAGAGGTGTGTGTGTCCATGTGTGAGCTCAGGTTTGTTTCAGGGGCGGTGGCAGAACAGACAGCGGTCTATCCTGTCCAGCCACATAACGTTACTGCCAGGCCACTGGCGAAGCTAACTAAGCGTATTAGCATGTACGGTAGCTTTTCCGCAAAAACATTAGTCAGCGAGTTGTGATTATTGTCAGCTAATTCATTTATTCGACTTTAATATCCGGCTAACACTAACCAAAGCCACAACCGACTTTGACTTCTTAGCAAAACTGTCACTTTATGAACACTGTTAGCGCACAGAGCTAGGAGTATCCACTGACAGTAATAGCTTAGCTTGTTGCTAATTAACGCAGATATAACTTAAGTTACACTAGCTAATGATTATATCGCACTTCAGTGCGTAGCTAGCATGATTGCGAAATATAAACATGACAGCTCGGAGCCATGGATTTGCTATTTTAACGGATGCTTGCCTGAAATTCTATGAACTACAGTAACAGCAATTGTTTCGTTATCGTTTTGAGATGTAAGAAGTTCACTGCTCATAAATTAGCCGACCTAGTTACCTCACTGAGTTGCCCTTTGCTTTTGTGGTTGTCGCTGATGTCTGCAATTAACACTAACGTGACTTAATGTGCTCTGACAGTGAGGACTCGCTAAGTGATAGAAATAGCTACGGAACACAGTGACATGATATTATCTCTAAGTAGCTGCTAACTAAATGCTAACTACTAGATCAATATCTGAAAGAACGCAGATAGATGCCTGATCACGAGACACTTCCTGGTCATGTACGTCCCATTTATAACATGATTTTCACAGTCAGAGTTAAGTCAGAGCATATAGTCTAGTGTAAAGTGAGGCTAATGGGCGTGTACAGCTTCCAAGGTTGCATTTCTACACAGATGTGTTTGAAATGATAGATCTTATGCTGTATAGGTCCATGTGTGTGTCCATGATCACTGTCATCGCGTTCATGGGGAATCTGGGTCTTTTTTTTCTGGCCAGTGCTTACACACAATGCACATAAGGAAGCAATTGTCCCAGTAGAAACTGACTGATAACACGGTCTTCATATACTGTGAGACTGGACTATAATAAATCAGTGTAAACACATTTGCCTCGCATGCCATTGCCTCTAAACAGAGCATTCAGCAATATACTATTTGATTATCATTTGCTTATGTGTAAATAACCTGTTGTCTGCCTACATGTCTGGTATACACAGAGCAAACTGGTCATGCTGCTGCAGTAACCTTTGAGTAGAGCCTGAGCAATACTGGCTTTTTGGGTTTGTGTTGTGGAAATGGCTGACTTTATCCAAATGTCGCATTACTAAGATTGTAATTTAATCAAATGATCAAGCACTCAAAAGTAAAGATCTGAAAGATGCAATAAGCTGTAGAACTGGATGTTGATTTTCAACATTACCTGCAAACTATCATATCAAGCCATTTGATTCAGTGTTTATTTTAGATTTGGCCAATAGAAGCTCAAAGTACTTTTTTCCAACAAATCTGTCCCTTCAGCTGTGTAAGTGGATCAAATTTACCACTTTTTCCACTGAACATTGGTCTGAGAAAACACATAGATCAAAGTTCTTTGTCAGTGGATGTGAAGACAGTGGCTTCACTGTGTTGAAATGTCAGGCATTGTTGCGTGGCATGACCAAGTAACAGGATTATGTCAGTTCAGATGCAGAGCAACAGAATGTACAAAGCCGATAATAACAAAGATTTTGAATTTGAATCAAGGAAACGGACATTTTGCACTACCACGTGTACCATGTGTCATTGCTCTCATGCTTTGTTTGAAACTGTTCTGTAGGAACAATTTCTGAGCTGTAATTATCATTCAGTAACTACTCTGTCAAACAAAACAGCATGTCTGAAGGAAGGGCTGGGGAAATCCACGTTGGCCTGTTTTCATACTGTTGTACCTATAGTGATGTGTTTGTAAGATACATTGACTAATGGTGTTTGCTTTTCAACTCTATGTCAGTTAATAAACCAGGGCCCTCCTGCTGCTCACTAACTCACCTGGCGTGCTCATGTATTTTCAGAGTCTCTAAATGGCTGCGAGGAAGTCTGGAGCAGATGTATACAACAATGGTGAGATCCTGTTTTTAAAACTTTTTTCCTCCACTGTTTGTCTACACTGCTGTTTTGAGTCAGGAGAAGTGGTGCAACAGTACACAGTCATGGTTCAGTTCATACCTCTTATTTGTGAACACGGTCTCTGTATGCTGTACTGCAGCTGGTATGGATGTATTGATACTGCGGAAAATGAGACAGTTTCAAACATTCAGAATCAAGTATCAATCATGTATCAATTTTTCAGTATTTTTCAATATTTTTTACATCACTGATACACTCACATAGGTCTTATTTCAAGGCAGGTCTCTTGATAAACACATTTAAATCTGACAATTATGCCAATTGCTTCGGTGATGTCTTTGGCCCTGTGTGATTTCACATCTAAAGGCTGCTTAAAAAACAGTAAGGATAAGTTGTTGGCCTCGCTCCAGTAATTGACTCATCTGCTTGATGCTATCTAATTTGTGTTTGCTTGTGTTTCCACTCACACAAAATTGTCAAACAACAGCAACACTGCCCTCGTCCACTTGCTCTCCAGAGATTTCCCACACAGCAAATTTGGAAGAAGTGGACATTTCCTGTAGCTCTAATGTTTCATTTGAACTCGCCATAGTGTATTGTCAGCCACGATCTCCATCACAGGGAGCTGATCCAAGTCTCTTCATCATCTTGTTTTATTGCATCTTCTGCTTTTGTTGTTTAATGGCGGTGGAATACGTTTTTTAAGCTGCATTACTGCCACTTACTGGATTGGAGTTTGGATCATGGTTATACTCTCACCCACTGACATGCTCTCGCTATAGTGTGACAGTAAGATGTATTCTTTGTATGATTGACGATGTTGGTACTGTGATGGCTCAGGATTATTCTGTGTACTGTTAGTTTTAAGGGAAGTTTGGGTTCAGTGTCTGCTGGTGCCTGTAGATTTATTTCTCATGTATTCTTGCTTTGTATTCTTGTTTTTTAAAATTCATTTTTTTGTACACAGGACCCATCAGCTACCTTGAAGATGTTCCCTTCAAGATTAATGAAAAATTCCGCTGCCCAGCCAAAGTGGGGCTCCCTGTTGGTTTCTGTCCACCAGACTGCGGCTCTTTGCTGGTGGAAACACAGGTACAGGACTGTTATTAGCTGATGAATGCTGCACTTACGTGTACCTCTCCAGCATCCTCACAGCAGGGCTTAACTGTGGTGACCTACAACATTATGGCGCTGGTCATTATCAGTCCTGCTGTGTCAACATTATGTCTTTGGTCATGGACATGGAAGACTTGTTATGCTTAGCTTTTAGATTGAGAGGTGTGGTCAAGCACATGCTGTCAATGGGGTGACAGTTAACAGCTAGATATTATTTCAGTAGATTTCCAGGTGTTAAGCATTCTTGCTCAAAACGAGTATCTTTATTGTTTACAAGTTACAGCAACCTCAAATTTGGAATTTATTAAATGTATGTGGTACAATATCATCCAATGTTTAAACTGTTCAACTGACGTTGTAACATGTGTCTCTTATAATCATAATTATTCTTGTTTTCTCTGTTACTCTATGTGCCCTCCTTGCCCATCATTCCTCTTCTTCCTCCTGCTACTGTCGCAACAGTATGACTTTTCTCTGGAGAGGCGTAGTGTGCGATGGGGGGTTGAACTGGCTGAGGCCAGAGCAGCAGAAGCCAGAGCAGAAGAAGCAGCAGCCAAGCAGGAGGCAGAGATCAAGGAGTCATTGGCACAGGCCCAGGACATTGATGGTGGGGGAGGGAAGAAACCACGGTCTGCTGCAGAGGACCAAGACCTTCTTCCACCAGCGTTGAACCCTGTCCTTGCAGGACTGAGCCATAACGCCATCCTAACTCCACTGCCTGCCCCGAGCCTTGGCCCCAGGAAAACCCAGCCTAGCACTCCCCAGCTGCACAGCCTCAATCTAGCTGACTTTGAGCGGGAAGAGGACCCCTTTGACAAGCTGGAGCTCAAAACTTTGGACGATAAGGAGGAGCTCAGGAACATCCTGCAGAGCCAGCCCCAACCTCTACCTCCTCCTTCTGTATCCCCACCAGAGGTCTCCCAGAGGTCTCGTGGAAACAGCCCATCCCCTCCTAGCACCAACACCAGCCTCACAGCCAAACCTGGCTTCACCCATAAACCCAACGGGTTGGTTACCTTGTTGGACATGGACAGAGTCGGGCATCCTGGGAGAACAGGGTTTGAAACGGATGATCGACCCTGTAACATCCGCTCTCTCACTTTTCCTAAGCTCTCTGATTCTCGAGACCCAGAACCAGTGAGGTACAGCCCACTCCCTACACCCATCCCAGCCCCCCGACAGAGCCTACCCAATGGCAGTCCACCGACCATACCCACGAGCCAAGTTATTGTTGCCTCTGAGCCATCCAGCCACAACAAGGGCGGTGCGCCCAAACTGGTAAGATTACATGCTGACTTATATACTTGATTATAGTGTTTGTATGAATTACAGAATGGCAGATGAGCCTGCGATGGTTAAATAGAAATGTCAGGAACCTCACTGACATTCGATCTTGTTTTTCCCACTAGGCCAACCCAGGGTCAGGATCTGCTGGTCTGCCATGTGGTGGCGCCCTGCTCAGCATGACCCCCAGCGAGCGCCAATGTGTGGAAACCCTTGTGGGCATGGGCTACTCTTACGAGGGTGTCCTACGAGCCATGCAGAGACAAGGGCAGAACGTGGAGCAGGTGCGGCTCCCTCTCACCCCAATGCGCAGAAATCTGGATACCTAGCACATTTACATGCTTGTTTGTGTGGTTGTGTATTTGTGTTCAGTCAAGGGTCAATGCTGTGCAACTGTATAGATAAAAAAAAATTCAAATTGAAATAAAGTTGTTAAATCACACTGTCTGTTGTCTCTAAAGTTATGGCAATAGATGCGTGTTTGTGATCTGTGTAGTTAAAACTAAACAATATAACCTATCCAGCCATTGTCCCAGGATTATACTAGCTATAGCAGTAGATGTGGGATAAAAAGCAAAACATAACAGGTCCAATGGAGATGGTATGTCAGATTTAATTGGCCAGCTGATATTGAATAATGATAAAACATTGGGCACATGTAAGGCACATACAGCATTCAAGACAATAAATGAACCCTACAGAACATTAACAGTAATTGATTTCAATCCAGAATATAATGCATTATTCTTTACTCAAAAACAACTCGTCATTATGTCTTTGATTTTTATTTTAAGCCTTAATAAGAATGTGATTTTCAAAGCAGACACATAATGAACATGTACTTATTGTTTGTCTAAGGTACTGGACTATCTGTTTATCCATGGGCGTCTGTGTGAGCGGGGCTTCGATGCAAGTGCAGTGGAGGAATGTTTAGAGATGTACCAGTGTTCAGAGGAAAAGGTTTGTACAATTTGTATCGGTAACTGCTTGTCTTAACAACATGCATTGTGTTGTGTCAAACCAGAAAACAGTGTTTTGTCTTTGAAATATGAGCAATACCTCTACATTACCCTAGATTACAAGTCTCTAGATTACATTATAAACTATAGTTTTTTTCTGATTCCCAGGCCTTGCAGTTCCTTGAGCTAATGTCAAGATTTGGCGAGATGGGATTTGAGCGGGATGCCATCAAAGAGGTGCTGCTGGTCCACAACAATGATCAGGACAAGGCTCTAGAGGACCTGATGGCTCGGGCTGCAGCAAGCTGAGCCAAGCTAACCAGCCAACCAAAGCCCTGCCCAGGGCTTGCCTCCCGCTACTACCCAACACAGCCCCTTTCCTTCTGCCTACCCTATCGCACCATGCCCTGCCCTCGCCTTGGCTGTGGAAGGGACAGCTGGGAGACAGTTGTATTTCTCTCTGTGCTAAAACGTATTGTGTCTCAGCACTTCTTAAAGACTGTGTGCCTAGAGTGGAGGGGGTCAAAGTGTAGCCATCCTTCATGGTGGTGTTTTTTTCTAAGAAATCCTGGGGTTAGGTTCCAGGATATGGTACTGCTAGAGTATTAAAGAAATGGGAAGAAAGTCTGAGCTAGAGAGGAGAAACTGGAAGAAATTGGTCTGTGGCTGTTTTGATGCCGTTCTGATTTGCTTTCACTTGGAAGTGTTTATCTGACTGCAGGTGAAGCTGCGGGACCAAATGGGGAGCTGATCCCAGGCTCTGGCTGCATCACAGAAAGGCCAGTTTGAACTCCTGAAACCCTTAAACAACTAAGCTGCCATCTTCCACTGTTCAGTGCAGACCTAGTAAATGGTGGAGGGGATCAGGGCCTTGAAGAGGCTCTCTTCAAACTGAGCAAACTAACATTAAAAATCTAAAAAAGAGGAAAAAAAAGAAGAAAAAGGCCCAGACGGCAGACAGATAACTGACTCTCAAGAAGTGCCCTCTCTGCTCTGGTGCCCTGCACCTAGATCTGTTCTACTTTATTCTTTCATGCATTCATGTCTGTTTTCTGTTTCTTTGGGCACTTTTTCATGTCAATTTGAAGATTCCATTTCTTTGCTTTCTGTTATAGGAACTGCATAATAGATCACTAGTCATCATAACTCAGAACATAAAGAGATGCTACTGCCCCAGTACGCTCTTTGACCTGCACTGGAATGGCTTGTTCAAGGAGTGGGGAGACATGTGGAAAGTTTCTCTGTAGGAAATAATAAGAATTGTCCCAAAATCCCACTGACACTGATGTGTCACATACTGCACAGGCACACATTTCATAATTATCAATGTATTTAAAATAGTACACTGACACTTTCATTTAAAATTAAAGAGTTTGTTATGATAATGTAAGATATGTTAGCTCACACTTTTAAATGTCATGGACTTTCTTTTTGCAGACTGGAAAAGAGTGAGTGGTTTGAAAAAAAAAAAAAAGCAACAAAGAAATGTAAGTGCGGGTTGTTTTTACAGCCACATCATAGTGCAATAGAGACATTTCATATTGTGTGACTGTTGACTGGCACTTTGAGCCTCAAGTAATTGTTGGGAGTTAAGAGACGGTCTTCAAGCCTTCTGGAAATTTGGTTGTAAAGGTTTAATTTTATTGATTTCTATCATTTGTTCTCTGTTATTGGACTCCATATCACAAAAATCTAATCAATCGTGACTTTGGTTTGTTGACTTGTCCACTCATTTTTTCTCAAGTGTAATGTGGAATGAGTTTTTATCTTAAAAATGTTTTTGTTGGCATCCCCACAGTCTTAAATGGAGAGTTTAAAAACGCTCGTCAGTCACCACATGTCAAAAGCATTTTCCATACGTTCATTGGGTGTAATTGTTTAAAATACGATCTGGATCCTTTATTTTTATAGTTTGTGTTAACAGACCTCCTGAGTTCCAATGCTACATACAGTATGTTTATAAAGCTGCTCAATTGTACTGAGGGCAAGGATGGCAGACATTTCCATAACCTTGGGCTCTGTGGTTCTGGTAGGGATTGTGAGAGGCATGGTGACAGATTAAGGGCTTAAAATTAGAAAAATGTGACTGGGAGAACTGGCACTTTGCTTGGGGCAGGTCCAGTACTTTGTCCTATGTTCCACAAATGCAAAAAGAAACTTCATAACCACCAATCTATTTCAGAATAACTTCTGGTTTTGACAAATAAATACATTGTAGTGAAGTTTATTGCCAAAACAAATGTAATTTTACTTATTTAATGATATTGGCAACCAAAATTATACAGTACCATACAAACCAGAGGGATGAGTACATCCCAGTGACTGTTCAAGTGACACGTCATCATGAATCTGTCCTTCAGTCCATGTTCACTCTTTGGTTAGGGCAGTGCCTTGGGCAAGCTAATGACATGACACTTACAATGTGCAATGTTAGGTGTATTATCCTTATTTAAGGCAGTCTTCTATCTGACATGTGGTTTACATGATCAACAAGCAAGTGTTTTCACCCAGTTTTAATTGCCTTCTGTCTTGATTTACTGTGATAAAGAAGAATAGCACACTTGCTTTACAAACACATAAGTGGTATTATCGTTGCCTTACATAACTCAAGTGTGGTTTCCTCAATCACACATGATGTCAGATGACATCCACTCCTCTGACAGCCTCACACGCTGGAGTGAATACAGTATAGCAGGTTCTGGGCCTCCTCCATCAATGCCTCCTCTCATTTCTGCTATGTTTTGCAAGCTGTGTGGGGATGACATGCAGCTAGCTTCTCGTTATTAAGGGTATCAACAGGTCTAAGGGTTTATCAGTCACTGCATAATTGAACACGGGACTCTAATGAATCTAATGAACAATGACATATGTTAATGGTATAATAAAAAGGTGGGTGAGGTGAGTGTTCTTTCCCATGCTCCTGAAATGTGATTTGCAACATTTTTCGATTTCCTTTGGAATTATTTGGAAAACCCACACAATTAAATGTGCACATCTTTTCAGTGGTGAGACTGTTGATCGTTAATGGTGTTGCTTCCTAAGCTTAGTTTGAACACGAAGCTGGTGGGGGACGGCTCACCTGCTCCTTATTGTCCTCTCCAACAGCAAATGCATTTTTATTCTCTCTATTCGGTTGACAAGACAGCAACAATACAGACGATTGTCTGTCCAGGTATTGTCAGCGGCAACTGGCAACATCCAACTGTGTGGCCTAGTCAGCAGAAAAAGAGACGATTATGCATCAGAATAGAGGCCATATTTGGTCTGCCTGAGCTCACCAGGGTTAATAAACAGAAAATTACAAAGTTGTGGTTCAGTACAAGGTCGTTCATAGTGTTCAGTCACCTGTGTAATTTTAGATGGCCACGTTATGTCTGTGTGCTCATGCAAATGGTGGCCATCTTCAGAAAGATCCAGTGAGCCAATCAGATGATTTAAGTGTATGATTTTCTACCACAGATGTAAAATGAGACCTTATAATATTTTCTAATACAGTGTCTTCTGCAGGTGACCACCAGAAGTCCTTTATCTTCATAGTAACATTTATGAACATAATGTAAAATAAATAACACAGCCCAATACAGAAATTATTAAATAGAAAATGTGTAATACAATTAGATTATTATTATTTTTTTGGCCTTTATTGATAGCACAGCTGGAGACATGACGAGAGAGAGGGGGAGCGACACGCAGCAAATGGTCCCCGGGCCGTGACTCGAACCCGGAGCCGCCGCAGCGAGGACAAAGCCACTGCACACGGGACGGGCGCCCCACACTTAGATTTCAAAGAGAGCACAGACTTGACAGCTTATGATTTTATTTTATAGTGCCAGAAATTCTATTTAAAAAAATCTTAGCTGACTATTATTAGATGTGTGAGACTCAATAATATTATAAGATTTGTAGTATAAAAATAATTCGATTTTTACAATGAATTTTATGACTGAAACACGATATTCTTCAATCAGATAGATCAGAACCATCTCATCAATGGTCTCACGCAGTTGGCGTGCACGAGCACGCATGACGCTCGCGTTCACGTACGACCTTGTTTTTGTTGATGTTTAATTTGAGTGCGGCTGCGCGCTGCTCAATGCTTTCGCCGTTGCTGACGCGACTTGGCAGGTGAAAAGACAGTGTGAGCCCCCTGGCAGTGGGTAGCGACTCTGTCGAAACTGAATAGGTAGCACGGCCCGAGATAAGTATTATTTGGGAACCTGCGATAGTAATTCAGCGACCATCTTAATCAGCGACTAACCAACCTCTCCCGTATGTGATCGCCCTTCCTCCTCGTCGGACGCTGCCAGCGAGGGCCAAGGAACAAAATAGCATATCGCCATTATATGATCCAGTGTCCAGCGTCACTTTTACCCTCCATGTGGGTGAGGGAACTGTGTGTTTCAGATTATGGCGAGAAAAACAGTTAGCAGGAAAAGGAAGGCAGGAGAGCCCAAGGACCAACAACAGGTAGGCGGAAACCCGGTGCGGATCCTTATTAGCTAGCTAGTGAGTTATGCTAGCATGCTAACTGAAACTGGGCTAGCCGGATTTGACTGATAAAAGCTATGCCAGAAGCCACATTTTCATGTCATTTTCACAGATTAACCACCAATTAAACCACATAACGCTACATGGACAATACATTACAACTGTGGTCTTGGTAAAACGACAAAACGTTGTGTTTCTGTTTGAAAGTTAGTACCTGCTGATATTAGCATGGCGTTAGCCAACGGCAGTCCGTTGTCAACACGACAGCTAGGTTAACGTTAGCTAAAATGCTAGCTACATCGTCGTATATAGGCTTTTATTTAATTTTACCCACGATTAACTCATCTTTTCGTAGGTAGATTATAGTGTTAGTCCCTTTTTCGTTTGGGGCCATTACATGTCAACCTCTAGCCACCACCCTGAACAGCAGCAGACAGATTTAATCATCAATGAAAACTGAATCTGCCTCATCGTAGCGAATGATTAGGTATAGCTTTAGCTAACTCTGTAGCTAATGTTAACGTTAGCTGAAACGTTAACAATCAGTTAGCCAGCTGACTTACATGTAAACTAACTGCAGATGGGCTCGTCCAAGAGAATGGAATTGACCTCTGCTGAATTGACAGACAACATTTCTCTTCAGCACGAACATCCTTCCTATACAATCAGACCAGAGCCCAGCTGTTGACTTTAACTAGAAACTGGTTGACATCATCACTAGTTTAAGTTTATGATCTACTTTTACTGGATTGTATGCCAACACTGCCATGGCATGTCTTGGCCATATGTGGCCACCATCTTTCACCACTATAAATAAAGCACACTCGTAGTAGCAAACCCATTTAATGCATCTGTTATCTATTGATCACTGACATCAGTCAAAAGTATCAAAATCTACGCGACACAAATTACTTTGAGATCAAGGGAATAGAAACAGACAAATAACACAACTTATGTGAGGTGTGAATAGTTGGGCCAAGACAATTAATAATCAAAAATTGTGTTTGTAATTTCGTTGTGAGGTAAACAAGGATGCTTCTGGTATTTTGAGGGAACAATCAAAATACTAAGAACAAAACAAATGTAAAGGCTTTTTGTCTTCACTTCATCACAAGAGTAGCTATTCTGCTCGTCTCCGGATGACAATATTATTCTATAATTTTGACATACTGCAATTCTTTGACGTTAAACATGTATTACCTTTTCCAGTGTACTTAGATATCTATAAAAAACAAAGAAAATGAAAATGTTGCGCTACAAGGTTGCAGTGTGTGCGTGAATAGTAGAGCTTAATCTTCGTGTTCTTAGCTTAGTGTTGGATGTATTGATGGACAACCAAGAATGTGACCCGTGTGCCTGATGTGACTCAGCCTCTTTAGCATGTATTTGTATGTGTATGACATATCTTGTTGTGCTCCTGTCCTGACCGGGCAGTGATCATGCTGACTGACTGGGCTGAATAGGGCCGATGAGGTCTACTGACTAACAATAGGCGTGGTCTGTACCTCCATTACAGACAGTCAGTGATACTAGGCCACCTGAGCGAGATGTTGTATCAAATTCGGTGCCTTTGTTTGCACTCGTCCCGTATTGACCCAGCCTGATAAAGTGACAGTGTGCGTGTGTGTTTTTGCTGTAATACTCCATGATCCACTAAAGCTCTTAATTCTGTATCAGAAGTTCCAGAGATGTGTCCACAGTCCCCTGGGAGATGGGGATGTCTCAGTAAACACAGTTTGTTAGATTGAAATAGAGATCAAGAAAGCTGAAAAAGAAGATGACAAGATGCAATTGGATTATATTCATTAATGACTTCTTA
The DNA here is from genome assembly GCA_900302685.1 of Spondyliosoma cantharus. Lineage (NCBI taxonomy): Eukaryota > Metazoa > Chordata > Actinopteri > Spariformes > Sparidae > Spondyliosoma > Spondyliosoma cantharus. The sequence goes on along the minus strand of OMLP01026380.1, from coordinate 20,797 downwards.
CTTTTTTCAAATGTGTAGCATGAATTAAATTGATGTTGGCTTACTTCTTCAAAATTGTGTGTAAAACACAATTATAGTTTGTCTCTGAAACAGTGTGGACATCTGGAAAAAGTCAGGTGCTTTCCCCACAGAAATTCTTTCGGTGCTTGACTTTGTTTTGCTTTTCTTTCTTCAGCTGGGCTGGTGTCAGGCACCACACAAGCGGAGCCGTGTTTCTTGTTCATCACGTCATGACCAGCAGTGGTGGTGCAGTCGGCGCTCAGTGGTGTGTGCCCTCCGGGGGCGGGAGTTCAGGCCTCAACAGCAGCATGAGTTGAGGCTCCAACGGAGCCTGCGGGGTTTTGCAGCCGGCAGGCTCCCTGGCATCCTCAAGGAGAGGGAGTTCTCTCTGGGCAGGCTTAACAAGGTGTTCGCTTCACAGTGGCTCAACCACAGGCAGGTGGTGTGTGGGACCAAGTGCAACACGGTGAGATGTCATTTTGTCACTAACCTGTATCAATTATTTGGACATTAACACATATTTCCAACATTTGTTGTTAATCTGCTGATACTATCACTTAATCAGTAAAGATTACACGCTCTCAAATAATTTATAAACATAGAAGGGCAGATGTTGGATTGTTTCAACTGTCATGTAAACACTACAAACCAGGTTGCATGCTGCCTAAAGGTTGATCTTAGAATGAGAGGAACAGAGCTGAATCATTCAAATAGTTTTGTTGTTGTGATTTAGTTATGCATCACAAAAGTCAGCAGGGTTTCTCCCAGGAAATCTGTAATAGTAGGTGGTATGTATCCTGTGCCAGTATGTGTCCATTAAATAACAAAATTCCTAAATTCAGCTAATTTACAATAATTTTGTCTCTTCAATGTTTCCATGTGGTAGATCGGATCGGGCATTTTTCCACTGATCGGGGATTGGCAATTTTGAAGGTGGACCCAAGTCCGATTTTTAAAATTTTTTTTATATAACATCAGAGCACAATTTGTGGCAGAACTCAGATGTGCATGTAACGTTACTCTGGCAAACCTGTGGATAAAATGTCTGCAGTGTGGAAATAACTTCAATTAGAAAGCGAAAGCAGTCCAATGGCGACATGTAACATCTGCAATACGACCGTTTCGCGAGGGGGTGACAAAAGAGCTGCATTTAATACTTCTCATTTGGTACGATAAAATATTACGGAGACGGTAATTAAATTAATCGCTCTGGATAACCAACTCATCTGCGTGGTAGAGGATCAGGGTTTTCTTCGTCACCTGGAGTTTTTGAATCCCCGGTATGCCCTACCATCTCGGCATTACATTACTTTGACTCCACTTTCGAGTTACAACGTGCCAGTATGTGCACTAGTTTCGTGGATCTCATACAGCAGAGCATGTAAAACAGGCAATCGAGGAGATGCTGAATGCGTGTGAAAAAGACAAGCAATGGATTGATTTCATTTTACGTGACAATGTAAGGAATATGAAAAAAGCAGTGGATGATATGGAGGTACCAAGTGTGGGCTGCGTCTCGCACACACTTCAGCTGGCTGTACACAAGGGTCTGCTGTCACAGTGCAGCGTCACAGACTCACCTGCTAACACAAGGAAGGTGGTAGGCCAATGTTTCTGCATATGCAGAATAAGAAACAGCCATATGAAGGTAGATACTTTGTTTCAACAAAATAAAAAAACCTAGGATGCAGGTACATTTTTTCTTAATGTCGCTGTATTAGCCAGGAAAACATTAGTGAAGGCTAAGTATCGGATCGGGACTCTGTATCAGCAGATACTAAATATTAAAGGACTCGGATCGGGGTTAAAAAAACCTGATCGGGACATCCCTAATATTCAGTCTACATGTTTTAATCAGATCACAGGACCTTCCCACGAACACTCATCTGTATAATTCTAACTCAGGATTTGTCTGTGTTTTAATTCTTGAACCTGGTAGGATAACCAGATTTCTTTCCTTCCATTACCTGCAGCTTTTTGTAGCTGATGTCCTGACGGGGCAGATAACACGCATTCCCATGCTGAAGGACAGGGAGTGTAGCAGTGGGGGCTCTGGGGTGGTGGGTGGTGCAGTGGTGGCGGGGCGGCATTACCACTCCACAGCTGGCTCTCGTTCCCGGATGGACCAGCAGGGCTGCGGGATCCACGCTATCGAACTCAACCCCTCCAGAACGCTGCTAGCCACCGGAGGAGACAACCCCAACAGCCTGGCCATCTACCAGCTGCCCACACTGGACCCTGTTTGTGTCGGAGATGTAAGTGGTTTGGGTTGGCATCTTTGGTCAGTTTGTGAGTGAGATTTTCGTTGGTATGTTGCTTATCGTCACCATATGGCCTCTAGAGATGACAGTGTTAAACAAACAAATGTTAAGTTTTTGTCAATAGTAATTGCCTCAACTGTAGCCTGCTTCCAAATCTCTTAATCGCTGCCCACGTCATTTTGTTCAGTGATTTAAATGGGTTGTATTACTGATGACTGTTACCTGTGGGTGGAATTCGGGCGACCGATCAAAGCCAAGCAGAGCAGGCCTGATTAAACATACACTGACTATGGATAGCTGTAGTTGTTATAAGAGAGCCTAAAGTAATAACTCGTAAATTGGCTTATTTTTTGTTGTTGATTATTGTGAAAGAAATTATACATATTACATTTTATGTAGTATGCAAGTATAGTAATATTTGATGTATTCTACACTAACATTTTGTTAATATTGCCAAATCACTGTTACCCCTAGATTCCACCAGATACGTGTCCGCTGTGTTTACGTCTCCGCCACGCCAGCGGAGCTGATAGCTTTCACTTTAGTCTATGTGTTAACTTCAACCAGGTACGCTGCGCTGCGTGTCTGCTCCGGCAGTACGAAGCCCTCCAGAACAGATATGCAGGACTTCTATTTCTGGCGGATGCGGAGCACGACGCAGCAATTCAGCTGAATTTAGCACCAAGCAGACAGGAAGTCACGCACCGATCAATATGACATCTGGTAACTTTTCAAAATAAAACACTCCGTGTTGACACCAGCACACAAATCTCAAAAAGGAGACAAACACAAGCTCTTCTGCTAACACTTCAGTCAGGAACACTTCGTGTTGTTGTGTTTATAACACACACCTATAACTGCGGTCTCCAGTGATTATGTGATTATCGCGGGAACTCCTCGGCCTCGCGACGGCAGCTGTCGATCGTACTGCACCATGGCAGACTCAAAACGCAACTGGTGGGGGTTGCCGGGTGGCAGACGGCGGAGTAAAACCTGATCAGAGCCGTAACGCATCGGACACGTATCTGGTGGAATCTCGGGGTTAAGCATTAGCTGTTTAGCAGTTCAAGCTGCAGAATATGTAAGACTAGCTATTTTGGGTTTTACATATTAGCCATTTGTTTTTCAGGATGGTCACAATGACTGGATCTTCTCCATAGCGTGGATCAGCGACAACATGGCGGTGTCTGGTGAGTTGTCTATAATAGCTAAGTTGTATGAATGAACTCTACTCCTTTCTGTTTCTGAGTCAGTGCACTATTGATTACCCGATGACAATTCTGACAATGTTAATTTTTCACGTTTGTATGCAGGTAGTAGAAACAATCTGTAATCTCGATACGTCTTCTGTTACAATTCCCAGGGTCCAGAGACGGCTCCATGGGCCTGTGGGAGGTGACCGAGGAGGTAATGAGCCAGGCAGAACGCAGTCAGAATGAGGAGTCAGTGCCCTCCTATGCCCATATCTCCCACCGTGCCCTCAAGGACATCCCAAAGGAGTACACCAACCCATACAACTGCAAAGTCCGGGCTCTGGCCTTCAACAACAACCATAAAGTAAGGTTCAACCTGACACAACTGTTGGGGAAGCCACATGATTGTGTTCCTCATGACTTATTTCCTTATTTAAGTCTTAATATACCGGGGGCCAGATTTCAGGATAACACAGTTTATGTTTATGATCAGTATGTATGATCGTACAGATGGACAGCAGAGGAGTGGTTTGAAGCATTTTTTCTGGTCTTTCCAAGCCTACAGGGGGAGAGAATTCGAATTGAACACACTGGTGTTGAGGACAATATGTTTACTTCTTGAAAAAAGTGGATTGGCAGTACCTGTTGTTTCTGCCTTCACGCACTTCAGTTGCAGTCGTTTACCTGTCTTCCCATGTTGTTCCTCTTCCAGGAACTGGGTGCTGTGTCCTTGGATGGCTATTTCCACCTCTGGAAAGCTGAGCACAACTTGTGCAAGGTAAATATATATAGTTAGAGTAGTAATCATTGTGTAATGCGTTTCCTCTGCATATAGACTAATCACCATGACGACGGCGATGGCAGCATTATATTACAGTATTCCAAAAGTAAATACTCTATTGGCAATGTTGGGAAACAGATTTTAAGAACAATCAAATACAGAATGTGTGTTTTATAGGCTTCAAATAGGAATACAAATTGGGTATAGGCCTACATGTTTTCTACATGTTTTGAGAGGAGTTCCTGCCCACAATATAGGTTAATTCGAACTTGGAAGGAACTTGAGTGTGTGTTCAAGCAATACCAAGAAAGGACTTTTTTTGACATAATTTCCTCAATGTTCCCCCTACTCAGTTCCCATTTAACAGTCCCTGGTGTTTTTCCCATCCAGATACTGTCCACCAAGCTGCCTCACTGCAAAGAGAATGTGTGTCTGGCGTATGGGCAGGACTGGTCGGTGTATGCTGTGGGTTCTCAGGCCCATGTTTCCTTCCTGGATCCGCGGCAGCCGACACACAGCATCAAGTCCGTCAATTCCAGAGAAAGAGGAAGTGGTAAGTGATCTTTAAGACAGCTAAATGTTTGGTTAAAAGAAATCGTTTCATAAGCTGTATTATGAAAGTAAAATAGTCGTGTCTATACTGTGATTTCTCTGTTTCTAAAGTATGTATTAAGGCTCTCTGTGGGCCAGATGGTTATCGTAAAAATTGCCACCAACCCAGCTTTTTAGTGGTAAATCTCAAACAGACGGGCAAGAGAGGCTTGATGTTTACCCTTGGCTATCTGTGTGTTTGTGTGTGTGCAGGGATCCGTTCAGTGAGTTTCTATGAGCACATAGTGACAGTGGGCACCGGCCAAGGTTCTCTTCTCTTCTACGACATCCGGGCCCAGAGATTCCTGGAGAACCCTTTGAATCCATCTGGGGGCTACCGGAAGTGCCCAGGAGATGGCATCCTCAAGCTCACTACAGGGAAAGGCTGGCTGGTACACAATTTTTCTCCTCCTCTCTATTAGTCTTCAATATGCTACTCCTTTTTTTTTTTTTTTTTTTTTTTGGAAAGATGGGAGTTTGCCTGACTCAAATGTTAAAGCACTGTAGTTGTAGATCATTTACATAACTCTCTCTTCTCTCTTGCTGTTTCGACTCTTGTGCTCCGCTTTCAGAATCACGACGAGACGTGGAGGAGTTACTTCTCAGATATTCATTCCTTCCCCAACGCGGTGTACACCCACTGCTACGACGACTCCGGCACCAAGCTGTTTGTAGCAGGTGGCCCGCTCTGTTCCGGCCTGCACGGCAACTACGCAGGACTGTGGAGCTAGCCTCTCCGTCTCCTCCATCACTCTGTCACTACATCCTCGTCCAGATTTTTACTGAACCAGTCCCTCCATCCTTCTCCCTCTTCTGGTCCGTTGACATCACCGTCTTTGGTATCCCCTCTTGCTCATTGAATTGTCACTCTGTTTTGCTTACACGTGGACTCAGGAGCATGATCTTGCCCCCACCCGTATCACGGCTTTGAATATTGTTGTTGTGTATGTTTGTGTCCACAATCACTCTATCCCCTTTTCCCCTGATTATTCCTTTGCTCCTTCCACCCCAACTACTCAGTTTGTTTTTGTTTTTTTATATCAAATGTACAAACTATTAACTAGTAATTTTCTCAAAAGCTGCAAAGTCTGCCACTAAAGAACTCAGAGTTTTGAGAAACATAAAGAATAAAGTAATACGTGTTCTTAGCATCATTTAAGACATTCACATCCAACACGCAGGGATTAGGCTATGGTCTTTTTGCTGGCTTGTTTTTGTATTAAGGATAGTGTTTACTGCTGCTTCCTCTGTGATAACTGACGGTGTCTTTGTGAAACAGCTGTGGGAACTTTCTCCCAAAAGTTCCTTTTTGTTCTCTCACTGAACTGGACGGCAATAAAACATGAAACGGGAGGGAGAGAGTAAGAAGGACTGAAGAGACAATAGACTTTGAAGGACTGAAACTGGAGTGCAGTTTGACGTTTGATCGAGAATATTCACTGGTTGGAACGGCCCGTCCTGTCCCGCAACAATCACAAAGAACTTCTCTCTTCTCCTGTCGGAAGTAAAACGAAGAAGCCAATCAGAACGGGACTTTGTGTTCATATTTTTCTCACTGAGATGATGTAAAGGAGGAACATTAAGAATGCTAAATGCAGTGTTGTTGTTCTGCTATTAATCCCAACAAATGCGTATTTTATTTTTTTTTTTGACTGTGATTTGACAGGCAAACCCCTGCTGATATTCTAACGACCTTTTGTTTGTATTTATTTTCCCCTTTCTCCGTCACCTTTATTCAGTTTGCCAGGGGACTTTATACCTGCTTCTTTTGAAGGATACATTGTCTTTTTGCCCTCCGCTCACATTTCTAGAGAATATACTCTAAGATTTCTGTAGCGAGTTAAGTATCATCAAATATGATGACTGATAGATAAAGGAGCCTTTAATTGAACCTCCCCCTTAACGATTCTGGGCCTCCTCCAACGAGAAGATCGGCAGTAGCTCACTGATCCTCGGCAGTCTGGCAGAAAGGATGCAGGCAGAACTAAATGAGAACTTCTGGACTCGACCCTGGAGTTCAACGCTGCAGGCACATGCATTAGTTGTTACAGGTGCACAACTTTCTTTTTGTCCTTTTGTCTTTTTTTTTGTACCAAGGAGTGAGTGATTCTGCTCTTTTTCTGTGCTTGGTAGAGGCAGGGTAGGCTTGAGTTACGTTTTTTGGCCTTCCTCAAGTCTTTCTGTGAAAGACTGCCATGGGCGATCATAGTTTTCCTTTTCTACAGTTTTCATGATAATGACAGGTTAAAAAAAAAAACAAGACAAATCCCAATTAGGACCCTCAATTGAACAAATAACAAACACTTTTAAAGTGTATTTTATATATAAGTGTGTATACAGTATGTATGTGTAAAATACATAGGGACAATTGCATACATTTCTATGTATATGTCTGAGGAAGTGTGTGGATCGACCTGTCTACTTGGTGACGCCCTGTTTTTTTTATACATGCCTCATGAATGTTTTTACAAATGACTGAATCTGAGGATATTGTAAGATATAAACATCTGAAAAAACAAGCTATTAAATCTTTAAAAAAGAGTAAATAATAAAAATAAAATGTATATTGATGTAACGTTCCTCCCCCCCCCTCATGTTTGACATCATTTGTCCACTTTAGAGGTTACCTATTGAATTTAAATGGGTCGTTGCTGACTTGGACGCTGCCATTAGTGGTATCCAACTATGTTAGTAAGCACAGAAAAGGTAGACTAGTCTGCTTTATCGTCACATACTGTTGGAATTATGACGCCGTGTTCATCTTCGATAAGCAGAACAAGGTAACAATACGTATTTATACATAAAAGTACAGCTGGGCTGGATCTTTGACGAAATGTTGGGTGGTGAAGGTGAAGAAGTTGTGACCCGGAGTGGAGAGCTGAGCATCTACCGCGGCAGCGCGCGTCACGTGACCATCTTGTCTGCTGCTGGCCGACTGAAGCGTGTTAGCAGGTAACAAAAACATACATTTTCTTGCGTTTTCCAACTTCACTTTCTCCACCGCGACGCGTTTAAACCGTGCACATAAGCGCGTTTTCGCCGAAATAGTTTGCCCTCGGCGCCGTCGCTTCGCCTACACGGGACTGTGAGGGATGTCTTTCGCATTTTTTTTCCTGTTGTCTTGTTCCCCGGCGAGCAATGTCGGGATGGGATTGTGCTCCGCTCCGAGGCCTTTTTCCTTTACATTTCACACAGCTATGTTTTGTTAGCTGGCTGGCCCGTTGTCTACATGTCGAGGACGAGCCTGATGTAACTGCCACTATCGTTAGATAACTGCGGATCTATAAATACGCATAAGACTTCAGCGAGCCAGTTAGACGGTCGCTGGCTATCAACTTGGATCAGATTTAGATAGCATCGTTAGCTAGCTTCATCCCCGCTGCACCGTTTGTTCAGTATCGACTGTAACTATAGTGTCAGCATTAGCATGTCAGTAGCTAACTAGCGAGGACAAAGGGATCCCAGCACCAGAGGCACCAAGTCGGTTAGTGTCGAGACGAAACTGACCCTAAAATAATTCGATTTGTTTTTCCAAGATAGACACGTAACGTGACCCATTAGATAGTAACAGTCCCATATGCGGAGTAAAGGAATAAGTAACCTAACAGCTACGGGGCTAACGTTAGCATTGCTTCAAAACAACGCCTGCTTTATAACTAAATAGTGGCTGTTTGTCAGGTGTAACCAGCTAGATTGTGACACACGTAAACATCTAAACTGATATTAGATTAATCAAATCTGTATGCCCGAATAAATGTGATGATGTGCGGGGTTAACATACTGAATTGTTTTGTTGTTGTTGTGCGTAAGACCGTCGATACTCACACTCGTAATAACACATTAATATTTGATGTAGTGCATACACGCGGCAGCTGCTGCAGTCTGTTTATTAGTTATAAATACAGATCTTGACATTTTCCGCTGGAATTGCATTTAAAGCCAGTTCAGCTTTTTGCATTAGCTTTGTTCAGTCCAGCAGCCAATGGCAGCAGTGCGTTTGCCAACGTCACTCAGGCACTGTAAGCTGGACTGCTATTGTTCTCTGACATAAAACAAATGGGTCAGTGGGGATATCTGTAGTTATTATTCCAGCAAAGGACACCGTTGTAACAGTTTTACTATTTTAAATAGCATTACAAGGTATTCTTAATTACACAGAGCGATCGCATTTTCTGTGCATTTGTGCAGGTGGAGAAAAAAGCACCTTGTGTATGTATAGAAGTGGTTGTTTTTAAGTAATAATTTTACTGTTTGGTGATGTGGTATCGTGCCAAGTTTGCAGCAAGGTTCATACTGTACACGGCTGGGTTGTCAAATACACTCATGGAGCATAAATCAGCTACTGCAGTAAATTAACGTTGAGCGTGAGTGCATGTGTGCATGCAGTCGGAGGGGATGTGGGGACAGGGGTATGCAGTGTTTGTTCTGCTTCACACACTCTGTGGTCTGTGCTGTTTGTAAGAGGACACTGGGTCGCTCTCCCTCCTTGACCTAGATTTTCAGTAAAGCTGGTCTGTCACCAGGCCAACTGTGTACAACCTCCACGAGGGCAGTATTCATGATTGTGCAATAAGGCGTCGCTGTGCTTATAGCACATATTTCTGGTATTAAACGCTTATTTACTTCTATGCACTTGCACAAGGGAAAGTGTTGAGTCTCTCCTGTAACAACATAGTAAATGAGATGAGTGTGTGTGGCTTTGGACAGTTTAAGAAGTGCTAGTTAATCCTTCTTTGTGTCTCCTTGTTTCCTTTGCAGTTTTTTCTATTTTGTACATACAGAGTTTTGTATATACTGTATATGATGAGCTCGCTGGGCAGCGAAAAGGCCCGGGGCCCTCGGGAAAAAGTGCTGCCTGCTGCCACTCACACTTCACAACCACAGAAACAAATACAGGTGAGAAACCTCAGCCACCTGATCAAGAAAAAACTTTCTGAAAGCACACACCTCAGAAATTGTGAGACAAAACCATGGTGCACACACTATGCGAGGACCTTCTTGGTCAATACTGAAAACATTTTTTTCTTTTCTCATTGCAGACACATAGTACTTTACCTTTCAATGGCGACAATAGGAGGCACCTGCTGAGTAACTTAGTAGTTAGACATTTATAACCAGCTGACCAAACAATGTCATTCATCCTTTCAGATCCACCTATACAATCTAATGAAACCCAGTATAGCAGCTCTTCCTCATATTCTTCCGTTGCAAAGCTCATAATGTTTGTCTTTTGTCAAAGGGCTGTTGATTCAACTTTATGTTTATTATTAGTGGTGGTAATGACATGTACTAGACTGCGTCGTATGGAAATGTTTGTATATGGCAAAGGGCAAATTTAAGAAAAACTGCAGTCCAGTTTAACAGCTCATCCTCAATAATAGACATTTTGTTGAATTATTACCTCACATTATTATTAAATTATTGTCTCTGTAAAGGTGGAATGTATAGAAGAATTGAAGATGTCTTTACAGGTGCTTGTTCCTCAGCCTTTTGTCCTGTTCACCAAAATTTTACCCTGTGTTGCAGGCTACTGCTGAACAGATCCGGCTCGCCCAGATGATCTATGACAAGAATGATGCTGACTTTGAGGACAAAGTTAACCAGGTGAGCATTTAGAGCAGATTTTGGCTGAGCTGGGTCGAGCTGTCACGTTCTTCAATGACTTTTTTCCTCTGTTTTGATGCTGCGAGTGTACCCAACCCTTTGTGCATTTTGTCTTTGTTACATCTTATTTTGACAACAAGACATTTCTAATCTGATGTGTGTTTGTTTCTTTTCTCAGCTGATGGAGGTGACTGGGAAGAACCAGGATGAGTGCATGGTAGCGCTCCACGACTGCAATGAGGATGTTAGCAGAGCCATCAACTTTCTCCTGGAGAGTACCTCCGACATGGTACATTTAATTTAATATACTCTTAAACTTAATTTACTAGTCTCTTGTCATATTCAACTATATGGATTTGCTCTTTCAGATCATTTGAATAGATTTCTTCTGCTTGGAATGTGTGACATTAAATTTGGAAACTTTATTAGCACTGGGTAAGAACAATAGCATCAACTGTGTAAATAAGTGAGAACAGTCATTCATACTCATATTAAAAACAATAAATAGAAAACACTTTCACAGCAGAGATCTGGACATGTCACATTAAGGAAAGCACTGGTTTTATAATATGTAATTATATTAATGCCAGTGACGGCAGTCAGTGCTTTATGATGTTGCAGTTTGCTGTGATTGGAGTTTTTATGACCTTTTCACTTATAAATGTCTTATGGGCTATTTATTTATCCTTCATCAAATCATTCAGAAGGTTTGACCCAAAACCTTAACAGTTTTTGGAAAGTTGGCAGTTCTTATAATGTCACCATGCATAATTAAAAAAAAAAAAAACACTGTAGGATTAGTACCATATACAGGATTTACAGTAAAAGTAGCCTGTCGTCTATCAATTTGCACACAGTAGGTGTTCAGGTTGAGCACTGCTGTGCTTCAGCAGCGCTCACAGCCCAAATCACTGTAATTTCACTTTTAAAGTGCATGTGAAGCGAAATGCAAGCCAGTGCACGGCCTGTGAAGACAGCTGTATTGATTAAAATAGAATCCGATCTGTACAGGCAGGTGTGTGTGTGTGTGTGCGTGCGTGCGTGGTGTGTGTGTGAGACTGATGAGTGATAAATGCAGCTGAAACTCACCGTGTGTAGAGACAGCCTGTCAGGCTACAGGACCACGTTTAACACAGCTATATCGTAGATCTCCCATTGTGCCTTTTTTGTAGTATAGAAAAAAATTAAGACTTGTGGCACATCAGTACTACATTTCAATTTATGTAACATGCTCAGAAGAGAAAAAAATGTGAATGACACAAGGTTGTTGTGTATATGGTGAAGAAAAACAACAGGTGGCTCTTAGTATAAGTCAGTTGTCAGTTAGTATCTCTGAGGTGTCCTTTGCCACAATGACTTTTATGCAGGCTGCTTCCAACATTTGCCTCCATTTTATCATGAAGGCACAGTATTGTATACAAAAGTCAATCAGGCTACCAAATGTCTGGCAAACACTTGGATGTGTTTCTGCCCGTGTGTTGTGAATCAGAGTGAATGTCCCAACATTTCTGAAGAGTACCAGTCTGCACAGATGGCGAGGAGAGGCTGTAGGGCAGGGCAGTTAGCCAGACAGCTACCCATGGTGTTGTTTTTGTTTCGTGGAAATCCCAAAATAGCAAATAGCTGGTTTTTGCCTTTACGTGGAAGTACCTATTCTTACGGTATAGGCTGAAACCCTCTGATTACATCTGCTACTACTGTACACCTCAAGGTTTTATCTTTCATTAACAAAAGGCATGGAGTAAGAGGTGGTGTAGCATAACAGTGTTATTATTATTATTATTATTATCTCTGCTGTGGAGATTATCATTTTGCCTATGTCTGTGGGTTGGTTGGTTTGTCAGCAGGATTACACAAAGCCCACTGGACTAAAAATAAACTGAAATAATTAGACGTATTTAGGTGGCTGTTATCTATGAGTGAGTACAATTTGATGTGGCGCCAATACAAATCTGTATCTAACGGATTTAAATATTTTTATTTGATCATGGATTAGGCTTGATTGAATTAACGGGGACTGTTGGGCCTTGGTTGAGGTATAGTTATTAATGCTTATTGATTTTAATCTGAGATATTAAAAATGTAATATCTACCATATTACAAGCCCTCATCTGATACTTGTTCTTCTTACGCAACGCTGCTGCATAGTGCACACTTCAGTGCATAAGTTGGTCAAAAAATAGCCAGCATCACAGCTTTTCTTAAACTGCTAACAGAACAATGCTTCCCCGTAGTGTTTGGTATAGTGTCTCTTTTATCCTCTTGAACAAAATACACAAGTTCAAATGTGGGTTTCAACCAACAGCAGAACGCTCAAGGCTACTTTGACATAGCACAACTGTGAAATGTCACTGAAATGAAGGCAAAAACTGTTCTGTTATAGTACAGCTGCACTGCTTGCTTCGAAGCACATTGTTGATATTTATAAATTATTTTACAGCTGGCTAGAGTTTAAAGTGTTGTTTGTTTTAAATGGTAGAATAAAAATACACACACAATATATTTTTTTTCCAACTTTACTAATCCTAAATCGTGTTCAATTTTGCTGTTTTATGTTTTGATTTATTCTTCCTGTATTTTGATTTCTTTGCTGTCTCCTCTCATGTTTAGACCTCATGGGAGACTGTAGGGAAGAAGAAGCCCCTGGTGAAGGAGGGTCCATCGGAAAGCAAGGAGAACAAGGAAAACAGGGAGAAGAAAGGAGAGAGAGAGGCTAGCAAGGGCCGCGCAGTGGCTAACCGCAAGGCCAAGGGAGCCAGTCGCAGCCGACCGGGTACAGAGTCTAAACTTCGCATTAATTAAAATCTTGTTCAGAGTCCCCTGTCTCTCATGTAGCTTCTTAGTATTGTTTGATTACATCATAATATTACTAATGTGGTTTCTTTTCTTTCTATCTTTTGTCCCCCCGTTTGCATACATCCAGCGCGTCCAGAGGAGAATGGCGTGGAGGTGACACCACTGGACAGAGGTTCAGATCGAGGTCGGAGGCTCAGAGGTGGCCGAGGTGAGCAAATGAGCTAATGCACAATGCAACACTGTCAGTACGCTTAAGACTGAAGTTGATGTTTGACATTTGTGTGAATGTTAAGCAGGATCTGGAGGTCGAGGCAGAGGTAGAGCACCACCAGGGAGTCGGTTCTCAGCCCAGGGCATGGGGTATGGTGGACACACATACACATATTTCACGTTTTTCTACTTTTTTTTAAACATACTTCAGTTAATTTTTTATTTTTTTTGCTCTACTGTTCCTCAGGACCTTCAATCCAGCGGATTATACCTCAGAGTCTGGGACAGGGACCACACAAACGGAGGTTTGGGACACGGTGGCCAACAACAGCACAGATGGGACAGGTAGGCTCTCTCAGGCGAGATATAGTCTTGACCTAAAAAAGCAGTTCCGTGCAGACAGGACTGTGCGGCTCTGTGTATTTTCTGTAAATGTCCATGAGCTTCAGGCATCCTGCATCTCAGTAACCTACTTATTTCACCTGCATTCGAACTTTGTGACTCATCGTTGGTTGTCCTATAGTTGCCTGGCGGAGTACCTTGGAAGACTGGGCAGCTGAGGACTGGAGTGAGGATGTTAGTGTGAGTTGACATAAAAGGTAGCACATTACAGGATCAGTCACAATACAGTTTTTTGATGTCTAATTAAAACACCGCTGTCTGTTGTGTTCTTACAGCTCTCAGAGACCAAAGTGTTCACCTCATCATGTGCACCTGCTGCTGAGAATCACATCACACCGGGGCAAAGGTAATTAACTGTCTCAATTATAATTTAATGCATTGGCGTGAATGTCTTCCTACAGTGAGGCTTAATTTCCCCCAAATTAGCAACATTTTTCACGCAAAAAAGTAACGCAAAGACTTGTCAGCAGCAATGAAATAACTTTAATTTTGGGTTGCATCTTTTACATACTGTAAATGTACGTACTATGTTATATTGGCAGTCCAAATCAGTCCCCATCACCTACTGTATGTACAATACATAACACTCACAACTTTTGACTTCAGATTAGACTGCCCACACTAATATTTGCAAGTGATCAGATCAGATTTTTGTGTCCAGACATCACCAGCCTCTCTGCATGGGTTGCTGTGGTAAGAAACACAAGCCTTCAGTCACCACATTAAGGTGACATGGCCTTTCAACAAGGAAACATGAAGTCCATCATCTCGCTCTCTAAACAATCCTACTGCCAAGTTGCAGAGCAGACAGTTTATTTCAGCGTGACCGTTGGTCTCTGTGTTATCTTGCGTGCACTCTGCTTGCAGCGGCACAGATTTCTGCTCGCTCTGATGCACTTTCGTGACTCTGGATTTGTAGTGTGATGCATTGCAAGTGACTGAAAACCCAATATGAGTGGCCAGAGCCTCTGGACTGAGATGCATCTGTAGAAATCAGATTTCAAACTATCTCCCAATGTAGGTTGGATCTGATCTTCAAAAATCACATTACATCTGTTTTTTGTTGTTTTTTTTCTGCTGTCCAGACTTCCCAAAATCAATCTGGATATGCCAAAAATGAATCAGGACTGACAGGCTGGACATCAATTTCTAACTGACCTAACCAACTGTTTTCTGTGGTAGTTTGGACCTCGCCTCTCTGCTGCAGAAGCCTGTGGGTGGAGGAAGAGAACCACCTTCCTCCTCTTCCTCTCAGAGTCTGGTCTTCACAAACTCCCACCACCACCAGCCACCGCAGCAGCAACAGCAGCCGCCCCCCAGCCGCAATGCCACCAGCAGCACAAGCTATGCTCATGCTGCTCTGGTAAAAAAAAAAAAAAAACTTAATTTTTTTTTTTTTTTTTTTTTTTACACATTCCTTCATATAAGCTGATGAATACACTCTCTCCTCCTGTCTGTGCCAGTCATCAGTGCTGGGAGCTGGTTTTGGGGACTTGGGCCAAGCCAAAAGGACTCAGCCCAGCGCTGGAGCGCAGATACTGGAACAGCTGAAGGGTCCTGGCTTGGGTCCGCTCCCCTCATCCCAGGCCGCGCCTCCTGTCAGCACCCAAGGAAGCAATGCCTCCATCTGCCGACTGCCAGGCCTGGGAGCACCAGTACCTCCACCCTCCTCATCAAGCTGGGATATAAAAGCTTCGGAATCCAGTGCAACCTCGCTGTCCTCACAGTTCAGCCGTGAGTGTTTAAGTGCGACGCTCATAGTGCAGCCACGTGTGTCTGTTCTTGTCACATTTATTAACGTAGGCATGTGTGTATTACTATTTAAAGTCCTTGTCCTGTGCCTGTACTTTTTTTGTGCGCAGGTGAGTTTGGTCTGCAGCCAGAGCCTTCTCTTGTGCTGAGCCAGCTGGTTCAGAGGCACACCGGCCCCTCCTTGCCTCTGGCACGTCAGCCCAGTCCTCCATCGCAACAACAAGCGGCCTCTGCTTCAGCCTCGCCTGCTCCTCAGCACACCAGCACGCCAGCACAGGCAGGCCCGGTGATGGCTGCTGCTGGTGCTAAACCTCCTGCACCTAGCGCAGGGCTGGACCCTCAGGGTGGCAGTACACCGCAGCAGCAACGGGCGCAGCTCAAGGGCCAGAAACGAAGGATACCTCCCACATCAAAGGTACAGGCTGGGTGTTGACAGACTGAAGGTTGCAATTACTACAAAATGAGCTTAAAAATACATTAATGCAAACACAGCTATTGACCAAACGCAAGTAGTTAAATAGATAGAATACCATGGTCCTGAAACACAACTGTGTCCCTCCCCCTTGGCAGATCCCCTCCACAGCGGTAGAAATGCCAGGCTCGGCTGACGTCCCCGGTCTGAACCTCCAGTTTGGAGCTCTAGACTTTGGCTCGGAGTCGGCAATGCCAGAGTTTGGAGTTGTGGACAACTGTGTGAATGCGGCATCCAGGGAGTCCACGCCGGCCCCTGTACCACCTGCACCTGCACCAGGGTCACAGAGTCAGACAAGCCTGTACTCCAAACCACTCAGGTAGTTTAATCTCCTTGGTGTATATTGTTACAGAAACTGATCATTTCGAGAGTTTCCTTCTCCTCGCATCAGACATATCAAAATAGAGTCAATACAGGTGTTTGTAAACGCATATAATAAAGTCTGTATAGTAGACCAAACGGCATCCTAATTTCATAATACTAGTGCATTGCCCGTAGGAAGGATGTATTCCTATAGAAAAGTGGGAGGTTAAGTAGCTTTTTCATGGATGGCCAAATGAGGCTGTGTTTGAAGGTGAGATGTCAGGGATATAATTGCCAGTTTTTTACTATTTTTGATTTTGCCATTATATTTCACCTTAAAATCTATTTACCTGGCCTTGTTTGGTGTCATCAGCACAACCTCACATGTGTGACTGTACAGTTAGTTTTTCATTTTGACATACTGTATTAATACAATGGACCTAAAATCACAAAAAAACAAAATCTGAGTAGGAAAAAGTTTGATTTTTACTTTGAAAACCACAAATATGTTTAACAAACCACTTTTATTATATAATTCAAATATAAATTGTTGTTTGCTAAATTTCTCTTTCGCCGCCGTCCCTCCCACAACTTTGCCCTGTCCCTCAGCAACCAAATCACTGGTTTGCCATATAATTTTGTGATTGGTTGGTGTGGTTTATTCCTCAAAACCTTTTTCCACCAATAGGAACGTCTGTTAGGCTTGCAAACACTTCCTACTTGCAGACACTTTTGCCTGTTTTTACCATCTCTTCCTGCAGCAAACGCGCAACAAACGTGACGGCAATGTTCGCGAAAAAGCGTGGCGGACATTATTTATCGTAAATCCGGTTTTGGATGCACCCGCGCGTCTGTCGACTCAGGAGGTGGGGCGTCCTCGCGTATCTGGAACTCCTCAGACAGGAACAGACTTGGAGTCGTTCAGTCTCAGTAATCCACAACAGTCAGTTTAGATGCACAGAACGGGACTGAACCAGTGACAACATCCCGGTCCAGCTCGCGCCGCTGAAGGTATAAATTTGCGTGTTTCTTAAGGTGGGACGTGGGGGTGGGCTCTGCAGTGATTGGCTCTGGCACGCACGTGGCTATGGTAGCTATGGTTGACAATGCCAGCGGAATTCATGAAGCATTCATTAAATAATTTATTAACGGTATCTTTGTAGTCCAAACAAAGCCGACGTTGCACACCCTTAAATCATGCAGCAGCCATGTTGAAAATCTCAGGTCAGTCTGATTCTGATGTGCAGAGATATTTGAGGCACAGACACACAGACAGAGATTTCTTGCTTTTATAGAGAGATACCGGATGTTTCTCTATAATCGCTCATCTGGGCGGATTTTCTTCAATAACTTCTTTCCCTGCTGTTGTCTTGCAGTGAGTCGCTGGGCAGCCCTCTCTCCGTCTCCCTGCCTCTGCCCCTCTCCTCATCAGAGCCAGTATATCACTCCTCCACGGCGTTGCCCAGCCTCGCTCCCTCCTCATTAGGGACTGCCAACTCCGTCAATCCTCCCTCATCTTCGACAGCCTCGACCAGCTCCTCCTCCGTACCCTCCTCCTCTCACTTCTCCACAGTGGGGGGAAGTTACGATGGGACTATGTCCCCTCACTCGCGGCTGGCCTTTCCCCAGAGCAAAGAGGCCACGGGGCCAGTTATGGTGAGTAGAAATAGAAATGCTCATGCTTCCTTTTTTTTAGGGCTTTTGACCTTTTTGTAGTTGACTGAGATGATAAATCATCCAAATTCAAATACTCGAGGGGAAAATAGTGTTGTTCAAGTAGTGCAAAGTGGACGCCCTCATCGCAATTCTGCGTCTTTTATACATGGCATGACATTGAGTAATTGCAGGGCACAGGTCAACAGGTCCTTTTTATGTGCGGAAATTGTGGTCCTCCCATTCCTATGGTGTATGTTTGTCTCACAGATATGATTATGATATTGATTTATTATCTTATCTTTTTCACCAGAATGGGCTGAATGGTGTAAGGACCTCTGCTGCTCTAGACAGTAAGTTTTTCTACAGTTAATACTTTCTTCTGTATTCGTCTCTGAACAGCCATTTCTCTTAGGCTTTGCTGTTTTGAGTCCTTTC
>OMLP01026377.1:3619-14943 GCA_900302685.1 Spondyliosoma cantharus | reverse complement strand
CTAGTGTTGGGTATAGGTAAGACGCTGGACGAGAGGTTTATGCACGCAACTCTCTTTACTTTCGATCAAAACGAAACTTAACTATTTCAGAGAAAAACAGCTGCATACTAAACATGCAGGAGGCATTTACCAAACAAACACAGATTAATTCGTCCTGAACGGACATAACAGCTGGTCTAAGTGCCAGTACTCCAAAACATGAAAACAGTGAATGACGGAACGGAGTGTATAGAAAAACAAAGCTCACACAGTATTCCGTCCCTCCCACACACCGAGCTGATTCGCTAGCACACCGCCAATCAGAATGGTCATACAACTGGCACACAACCAATCAGAGAATCCAATGGCTCAGACGTCCGACAGCCCACCTACTCAGACTGCGCATGCTGAAACGGGTCAGACGCCATCCGCGCGGTTCCTAACGCTTCCAACGCAGCTGTACACACCGAACAAATTTGTTCCCGACCTCGTCCAAACGCTTCAGACGTCCAACGGTTGGGCCGGTGTGTTCCTGCCTTTAGCCTTTCTCCTTAATAAGAAATCTTGCACTTTACCACTTGCATATATAGCTCAGTCCAGTTCTTTAAGTTCATAGAGATATTCCAGAATTAGTCCTCATAAAATGGCACCAGTTCTCATTAACATTTTGAGGAATTATAACATTAAAAATGAAAATGAAAGTAATGCCTAGTGATATTTCGTCTACTTTCCCAGGCATTAATGACGGATGAGACGATCGGAAACGTGCCTATCCTGATCCTGGGCAACAAGATCGACAGACCAGAGGCCATCAGCGAGGAGAAGCTGAGGGAATTGTTTGGATTGTATGGACAGACAATAGGCAAGGTGAGTGGACGTATAAGTTTTACCACTTGTTGGGTATCTGATCATAAGTAACGAATACAGCCCCTTTTACACAGCCTGTTCAAGGTGGGAATGTCTGCAAATTGGGAAGACCGTGATTTCTGAGAGCAACTTAATCTCAGAACAGAGGACAAGATCAAGGGGCATATAACAGGGATTGTAAATTATTGTTATTGCCATCTTATGTCATTGTTTAGAAAAGTGTTTGAAATGCCCATTTTAGACATGTAAAATGTCACACCTAATGCTGACACTGTTGTTACACATCATGCCTCTTTTACTTCTTGGACCACACACTTGGGTGCCAATATGCCACCGTTTTTTTAGTTCAGTATAAAAAAACCCAATGCCGCTGTAAAGAGGGGCACACACTGAAAACATATTCATTCATGCTGAAGCAGCTATTAGAACATGGACCAAACATCAAGTTTAAGTTTGCTAAGTTAAAGTATTGTTAAAAGAGCCGATTAACATGCTCACTCTTGAAATCTTTATAAATGACAATGCCAAGCCATGCAAGAAGAGCTGATATCTGTTTTGTATGTTTTGATAACGAGAGTCAATCTGACATTGGATAGTAGTTAAAGTCTCTCTCTAATCTCTGGAAACATGGCTCTTGTATAAACTGGGCTGTCTGTCTATTAGAAAGATGTACAAAATGTCAGCATTGGTGCTACAGGAAAAATATGATGCTTCTTTCATTCGACAGACTTTCTCTAATGTAGCAGGATGCTAAAGTATGTTTTTTTTTTTAAAGCATTTTAGGCAAAAAAAATAGGCAATGTAGTTACAGAATCATGGTTTATAGTTTATCAGCACTGCCTAGTTTAAACTATTTGATAGTTTGTAATTTTTTGAGACACGCCTCACTGAGAGGGAGATATTGCGTAATACTGTTTGTGTCTGTGGATGCATTTAACATTGTTGAGTTGCATGTACTATCAAAATTGTAGTTATACAAAGCTGGTGGAAAATCTGCAAAGTCCCTGATTAAGGCAGAAAAGGTTATTGCTTTTCTCAGGAGAAAAAAAGAAAGTGGATTTAGTATGACTTTGCCTGCTTTTCTCTCAGGGCAACATTCCCATGAAGGAGCTGAACACGAGACCACTGGAGGTGTTCATGTGCAGTGTGTTGAAGAGGCAGGGTTATGGAGAGGGCTTTCGCTGGCTCTCCCAGTACATCGACTAAAGCCGCCGAGCCCCAACACCGACACCACCACCACCACCATCAGGAGGGGGGCGCTAAACCCAACCACTCAAGACGCCCACCGTTGCCACCAGTACCATCATACTCAGCCCCATGTTTGGTTAAACAAGTCTGCCTCCACCTTCAGAGAAACCAGTACAACTTGATCCCAATAGACTTTTATTGGTCGAACATTTGGTTCTGCACTTACAGAATTCATACCTGTAAACACAGACACACACGCACACACACTCATTTCCATCTGTCTTTTTCTAAGAGAGTAACATAGCATTGGTACCACAGCAAAGGGTGTTTCAAATTCAAACGGATGATCTTTTCTATATTGTGTCTGTCGTTTGCTCCCCCTCCCTTCCTGCCATCTGTTGAGTGTGATGATAGATGCATTATAACTGTAAATCTGTATATGATTCCATTGGTATATCAACAATCCCTGATGCCTCTTACCCCTCTTCAAATCATTTTGAGCAATGAGAGAGAGTGACATAGTTGTATACATTGCAGTACACTTTTTTAACAGTAAAGACATTCATTCCACATTGTATTTAATCAATGCATTCTGGTTTGTCTTGTTTTTTTTCTTTACATTTCAGTAAATAAAATGTGTGGCCACGTATACAGCCTTCACTATAGACGCATGGCTGTCTCACCCATTTATTAAAATGGACCAGTGCATTTAACTTAGTGTATCAGAAATTAAATGGTTTTCTTCAGGTTACTTGGAAGTTAAAATCCCTCTGTTCCAGACTTCCATCTCGTGGGCACAGTAGCATTGAATGGATCCAAGTAGTCTGCCGGTTCCCCTTTTTTTTTAAAGACTAGCATGGGGTGGTAGTATAGCAGATGGGAGAAGATTTTTAATAGAAAATAATACTGGCTATAACCCAGGCGAGTTTTCACGAAATCATGTAGATAGCACAATGGTCAGGGGGTGCAAATGAAACTATTTAAGTGAATCAAACTTTGAGATAAATGGGATAAAAACATGCAGTAAGAGATGAAGGGAGGAATGAACAGATGGTTGAAACATCTAGTAATTGACAATTTTCGAAGTCCATCCTATCGATGTATTTTCCAGCGCAGACCTTTTTTACAGGGTGAATATAGTGACCAAGCGTAGATAGCGGAAGACACAGTCCCGCAGCGGGAACAGGTAGATTGGCCTCAGACGCCTCTAAGAAAGGGATCATATATATGAAATGTACATGAACATCGTACATGGATTTTGTATTTATAAGTGGTATCCTTTGATCTATGTGCATTACCAGAACCTATTATGCATGCCTTGTTCTTTTGATTTTTAATGACCAATATTCCAGAGAGTACAACAGGAGGGGAAAAGATGCCAAAATTTACAATGAGAGCTGATTGTCATTTTGTTTTGTTTTTTAACGGAAACAATGGAATTGCGCTTAATACACATTTTTTTTCTGTCCCCGTCCCTTTGTGTCTCTTTCATTCCCTCATGACTTCGTGATGAGCTGTTCCAACAACGGGTGGAACTCTCGCTGTTGTTTGCATCTTAAAAAAATGTAATAAATGTTTTCAATGAATAACAGGCTTTAACATTGATCCACAATGCAGACTGATTTTTCTTTTTGGTCAATTTTCTTTGTTCATATTAGGTAGTAAATATTCAGTTCCTTTGATAAAGCTTCATATTAAGGTCCTTAATAGGCAATAAGACCCTTACACAATGCTTATTAACATTAATAAGTCTATATAATTGTTAACAATAGAATCATGAACACAGGTATTGTTAGATGATAAGACACTTAAATGCAATTTGACAAAACTTAACAGTTTACAGATGCGTCGGAATTAAAATTGTTTGAAATACTGTTACAAACACTTTTGAGTTAAACAAACTTGCCTGTTATGTCATTAAAACAGTCAATAAGCTTTTTTGTTGCTTATCTTGCATATCTTGGTAGTTAACTACGTTTTTGTTGCCAAAGCGAGAACAATGCCTTATCAAGATAAGTAAATCCTTTATTATGCAACTAAGCATCTTATAAGGACCTTTAAAGCATCTTATTACCTATTAACTTAGACTTATTAAAATTACCTTAATATAAAGGTTTACTGTTAACCACTTAAGTAAAAGTACCACTACAACAATAAAATAATAATACACTATAAATTATTTCAGCCAGAAATATTAAAACTAAAAATACCTCTGTGATATATGTTATTACTATTCCACATACAACATTGGATTGTTACTCATTGTTCTTCATTTTTCGATTAGGCGCCCCTCAACAGCTTCTGAGTGGAGCACAACTGTCATAAATATGAATCCCGGGTCTGTAACAATAAGTGAGAGAGGGACTAAGTGGCTGTGACAGACACCATTTACCACACTGTGCCATTAAAATGGGGTATTTTCACGTTTAATACATTTTGCTCATACTTCTGTACTTTTACTTACTTAACTTACTTTTGTTTACCTTAAAATAACAGTTTCAAAATCATATACAGTATTATTATACCTTGTACGTTAGATTGTTGATATTGATGCATCGCTGCCGGCTCATCCAACTCTTGTAGCCGGTCAAGACAGAGCTACTTAGAACTACTTTACATTATGGTAGTTAAGTGCAGTGGGTTCCAAACAAATAATACATCAAAGGAGTTATAAGACGATAAATAGGGTGGGAAGAAGAAAAAAAACAAGGTTCTGCAACACAACTATGTACTGACGTTTGAGTTCTTTATTAATTTTAAATTGTTGTTGGAATAATGGAGTAACTTATTACTTAAATTAAACCATTTGACTAACTGGGACTGGAAATCCTACAAATAACAGCTCAGTAACATCTGAAAAGTGACACAATTTCTAAACAGCTTTTTTGTAAGGGGTCACCAGCCAAAAATGTTAGAAAGCAATGGGTTAATCTTCAATGACGTGTTGTATTACGTATGAATCGTGTTCATGTATCATTTTAATCTGAAAAGTAACCTCAAATAAGGCAATATTTCCTTTCAAAATGTAGTGTAGTAGTAAAAAAAAATCTAGCATTACATGAAAATCCTCATGTATTAGTATACCCTAAAAGTCGACACAGGTTTGATACTTGAATAAATGTATTACAATTTTTCTCAGTCGCTTTGGTACATTTCTTGAATCATCCTTGGCATTTGCAAAACAGTAAGTGCATTTCTCAAAACAATTTGTACAAATTGCAAAACACCATGGATCACCTGCAAAAGCCAGTCTCTTGCTCAAAATCCTTAGTTCATCTCTCAAAAGTAAATATCTGTGTCAATGAACATGTCAGTCCCACAGAATGACAAGTCTTTGTGTCATTGTGTACGGATAAGACGGTCAAATTGCTTATTCATGTTGTCAATATAACAGTGTACTCTGGAGGGGTGTTTTGATCTAAACTATGGCTACAGTTCTGATGACAATTATTGTAAATTGTATGTTACACCTTAGTATATGTGGCCGATTGATTGCAACAGACTGGACAAGATTCACATTTACTGTTTGTACTCTAATTTGTTGACAGACCATGTCATTGCGATACAGAAAGGAAAAGCCAGCACTGCATAGCACAAAAAACAAAAAATCAAAAAAACAAAAGTAGAAATATGAACATAGGACAATCTCTTTAGGGAAACCTGTACATGCAGTTCTGTAGGAATTACAGTGCAGTCTTCCCACACCTCCTGACATTCCTGTCTGTTGGGCCACACATTCTCATCCACATCACAACGAATATCTTCTCTTGCGATGCAGCGTGGAAAGAATCTTCCAAATCATTGTCCTTCCATTGTCAGACATTGTAACATTGTGTTGTGCTCCAGCTTTATATATATATATATATATACTTGCCAGTTGATGGTTCATGAGATGCACCTTTGAGCTATTTCACATCTGGTTGATCTAATGCTTCACACATTTCCCTTCGTTTGGGAAAGTCAAGATTCACCTGGGACCAATTTACCAATGCAGGACAGATTTAGAAAAAAAGTCTAATGGAAATGTAGAGAATATGCTTGACATATTATGACAACTTGTTCAACCATTTTGCATGTAAAAACTTATGCAATGAACTAATGCCTAAATGTTGTCGGGGATGAGACTATTCCACAGAGACCCATTATAATACATTTTGATCAACATGACATAAGCAGTTGATAATGTAGGAAACAGCAGAGAATTGTACATAATCATTTGCATGGATGTACCAAAGCATTTGCAACTTGTTCAAAGAAATGAGAAACTGCTTTTTTGATGTGCACAAGTGACACAATGATGTGAAGATTGAACAAGTAGTTTTGAGAGTTCTGATCTGAGAAATGTACCAAAGTGACTGAGAAAAACTGTAAGTTACTCCCCACAACTGAGTGGATGACTGTATTTGTTTATCTTAATCTGACATCTGGAAATGAATCGAATGGGGCAGGATGACACAGCAGAATGTGCAGACAGTTAACTGGAGGTTATGTAAAAACCATATTGGCAGCATATAATTTAGCCTCAATACAATCTCTGTACTATCAGGCCACTGGGTGGTGCACATGACATGGAGAAGTGTATTTTTAGACGTGCTGCATAAATTGCCGAGAAGATCAAATCTGTCACAGGTGTACCACTAACATCTCAATGAGATGTTGATTTTAAACGCCTCGTTCGTGTTCATTTTAGATTAAGTTCCAGGCAGCCATTCTCAGAAAAATGCAGTAATGCAACAAACACAGCAATACAGCTGATGTGTCAGTTGGTGTCACTGTTTTTCTCTCTAGATTTCCTTTTCCAGTGGCAAAACCTGTGTAAGCAATAATATAGTACAGCCACCCTATGTGCTTATATGTTGGAGGTTACCTGAATGCATCACTTGGATCTCATGTCAAACTCTGCTTTAACATGAAATCTGCAGTGGACTCCCTCTCAATCAAAGTCTCTGCGAGCTGGTTTTCATACAGTACTCAACCAAAACAGCAGAAAGTTAAGAAATCAGTTTCTGCAATTTATGTTTTTCTACGTAAAATCTTTATCCCCAATATGTATGCTCTCAGAAATATTTGGTAAAAGGCAAAACTTTGTTGTAATGATACTAACAAAGCCTTCACAGCTCCTTTCTTTCACACCAGATTATCCCATCAGCGAGTGGTGTATTTAAACTTCCTTAGATTTACTCAATTGTTGGATGCCTATGAAATCATGATTATGGTATTTGATCACATAGACACTCAACAATTGAGCCAAGATAATGTAATATTGCTGTTTGCCATAACTTGAGACTGCACCAAATACATCAAGGAATGCATTTATTAGTTTTTGCTTCTTAGAAAGCAGAAAAAACTATTAAATTCACCCAAACTGCTGTATCTCCTGAAAGCCACATTATGGAGAAATTGGCATTTTGTGAAATTTCTCAATTTACATTCAACTGAACCTCACCTGAAACTGTTTGGAGCCCCCTGGGGGAGGTCCGCCTGCCACTTTGAAAATCTCTTCCATATGAATATAAAGCCATCCACGCCTTACCCATGCACATTACAGCCTTCTCCAGTATGGATATCTGTCACACAGACTCCCACAGCTACCAGCAGGGAGAAGACAGCCAGGCCAGCGGCCAGCAGCAGATGCCCAAACAGCCCCTCAGTGATGTTTCTTTCTCTGAGCTGCTCCTGCATCTTTCTCCCTGTCTCCTGGGGCTCCGGGTTCGGTGTGAGGTCAAGACTATGGCGGTGGGTGTTGGAACTAGTTTGCGATCCCTGCTGCTGTTCTGGCTGAAGCACAGTCTTGATAGACTTCATATTGTCTGCGTGAATGAGGAAAATGTAGTTGTTGAAGAGGCTGATGGGTGTGAGAGGAACGTGGAACCTTGAGCACCTACCCTGGCTTGGTGGACGGTCTGATAGCGTCCCTGGACTGAGGATGTTTAAATAGCTCCAACATGCTGGTGGAGGAGAAGTCAAGGAATCTCCAAATTCAATGAATACCTGTACAGATTTTCATCTAAATCCGTCCAGCAGTCGTTGGGATATTTCAGTCTGGACATGGTGGACCGTCAGACAGACTGAGACCAACACTTCCATCCCTGCAGATCATTGCTACTATGGCTAAGGATCATCCGGAGAAATGTGAGTAAGTGGAAATCTACATCAATAGCTTTATTTATAGTGCTTGAATGGGACATAAAGAATTTCCCCCTGGGAGCTGAAGCCCCCACACTCCTGAGGCACTTTCAATTTATGGATTGAATGTTGAGAGTGCAGCTATATTCATCTGAAGCCATTCTTATAAATCAGGTGAATGTACGGTTTGATAAAATGATCCTGAGATGAAGTAGAAAATTCAATTACAGGACAATTTAACATATGAGGCCCACGGGCCCTCTGCTCACAGTCTTACTAGACTGGCAACCAAACAGAAAACATCAGAAACAGGGGTATCTGTGCATCGTCCAGAAAAATGCAGACGAAAAAAGGGGACTGGAGCACACTGATACATTTACAACCTTTGCACAATTATTTCAGGTGAGATTGCACTATCTTTCAGTTAAAATATGACTTGACTTAGGACCCTAACTAAGGACTCAACTTGACTTAACCTGCCCGAGAAAAAATGGCTTTGGACTTGAGACTTGAATCACATCTCCACTGACTTCCCCCCCTGTGTAGTTCGTTTCTTTGATTTCCTTTGTCTTTTAGTTTTAACAAATAAAGTCATTTTTGGTTTCATTTCATGTACTTCCTCCCTTTCTGTATCTAGCCTTGAGTCAGGCTGTGACGGAGGATGACAGGGATTCATTAAGACGCAAAAAGAAAGAAAAGAAATTGACCTAGAAAACACAGACACACAGAGACAGAGATAATATAAACACTTTTATTGTTTGTCACCTTCTCAATACAAAATCTTGCTTCAGATGAATAGGCTGAGGAAGCGTGGGACTTCTTTTATACTGAGAAAACTGTCTGATTCGGATGAGCATGGCTGTTTACATCCATCATGCATCATCACGTGTCAAACGATGGAAACAATACCGTAAAAGTGAGGCAATTAAATGATTAAAACAGCAGCTACACTGCAAATCCTAGTATAATGTGTCTTAATGAATATGTATAAACATACAGCGAGGAACAGACTGTTCCACCCACAGATCCCATGTGGCCTTCTGGAAATGCAGCTATTTTAAAAACTAGCTATTATTGTCAGTTAACCAATTACCCATTATAACAGTACTGTACGTTGTCCTGCCCTGAAATGGCTTGAAAGATTGTCCTCCTGTCACCCTTTTAAGGTTATAGATTTGAAATCATATTTGACTCTGTGGCAGTGCTGGTAGTAAAATGCTTACAGCCAGCCCAACCTACATACAAATATAAAGAAAAAAACATGTAAATGTAGAGGGGATGCCCAATGTCAGCTACTTGGACAATACACCAATAAATAAATGCCTCTTCAGGGATAATCAAACTGAAATGTCAAAATAAAATGTCAAAACTGAAGGTGTATAGGGGCAGGGGTTTCAAGAATGAACACAGAAAACACAATAGGGCCTTAACAGACCAGAGTTTCTGGCTGGCAATCAAAGGGCATGAGGTTCCCACTGATGCAGCGACAGATTCAGAAAGAGTGTGAGAGCCACCTGGGTGCCATTCCCCACCTCTTTTAAGCCTTCACAAAAAGGGCGTCATCACACCATGACTGGCTGGGAGGAGAACGCCCTAAGCTGCTTCCACTCCTCAATCAGGAGTCAGTCTCCCAACCCTGAGCACAGGCGATCTGAATCCCCTGCCAGAGGGATTTTGAAAATCAGCCCAAAACAATGTAAGATAGCAAGTCTTAAACAATGGGACTGCTACAGACTGCTTCCATTAAATATTTATATCTAAAAAAAACAAAACAGAAACTGTAAAAAAACATATTTACTACTAAACTAATCAGACTATTTAGATATTTCACTATACTTTTAATCAGCAGACTTCTAAATTGTGTTTTGTTGTGTTTTTAGTATTTGGTATGCCCCCCTTTTGCTTTAATGATAGCACGCACTTGAGCTTGCATGGACTCCACAAGTCATCCCAGCTTGATTAGACAGCGTCACACAATGCTCGGCTCAGTCGACAAGCACCCCCATAAACGTTCATGGGGGTTGAGGTCAGGTGACTGTGGAGGAGAGTGCATGACAGTCAGGACTCCCTTCATTTTTGGTCTTTATATTTGAGCCCGACCGATATCATTGGATGATTTTGGCCTAGCATAGATATATATTTATCGGTATCAGCGTATAATGTTGTCGTTATCGGCTGCGGTGAAAACTCTTTGGATTTAAAAAAAAGGAAGAAAACAATGCTTGCGGGGATTTTAGTTCACTGTTTCAGTTCACTGATGTCACTTTAGACATTAAAGATTGTTGTTAAATTGTAAAATCACCTACCTCCGTTACATTTTTGTCACACGTGCTTGATAACCACGGTCGAGGAATCATTGCAAAAAATGCGTATATAACGGCCGCTGAATTAATATTGGAATATTTTACCTACTCTGGACCAAAAACATCTTATTGGCCAGGCTCTACTTCAAATAGTGTTTGCAAAGCTTTGAACTATGTTTGGGGTCATTGTCCAGCTGCAGTAGGAATTCCTTCCACAAAGATGCCAAGCAGTGGGATGCCAACTTGGATTCATAAGTAAATATAACTTTTTTCAGGCATCCACTGTGAAATTCTGTTATTTCTTAGCCAACCTTGAGCGTTTGGCCTTATTTCCCCACCTTAGAGGTGGTTTTAAGAAACTGCTTCTTGTCGTCTAAGACGACTACAAGACATCCTTCCTACAGTACGTCTGCTAATAGGAGTTTTTTTATCTAGCAAATTATAAATCTGTGATGAAGTTGCTTTTTTTTTTTTTTATCTCTCAGAGGGTTAGCCATGATTTGATGATAGAAAAGCCCCTCTTCGCCTAGAAAAACAATTGACTTCTGACAACCATTTACTCTCTTATTTAAAGGTTTACGTGACAATATTAGAGATTTTCAATGTGGTCTGAGACTTTTTGACCCTACTGTAGATGGACACATACACTGTACAGTTAGTTTCCACAATCATATAACAGTATTATGCTCGCTGGACCACTTAGAGGTTTATTCTGGGCTGGATGTGGTCCACAGGCTGCCACTTAAATAGACCTGCTGTTGGGCTCTAATGTTCTCTCCTGTATTTTTCCCGTCTTTCTGTGTGTGTCTCTTTCACCTTCCCTTAATCAACAGTGTGGTAAACATCCCTCATCTCTGAAAG
>OMLP01026366.1:0-11309 GCA_900302685.1 Spondyliosoma cantharus | reverse complement strand
TTTTGAAAGAAGCATGAAACTTTCAGGGTTTGTTCTTGATGACCTAAGCTTTAATTTAAGATGTGGAGGCATTCTCAATTTGACCTCTGAGGTCAGCTAGAGGTCATTTACCTCTGTGATATGACATTTCTAGGCCCAAAATTAGAAAAGGGTGTATCTTAGGATCTAAATGTGATAGAAATGTAAACTAAAGATGTATTTCCATGTTTCTGGGCATGATGAACTTTTATAGCACTGATAGCACTCTTAGAGGTCAACATCATTAAGTACAGTGAAGGTCACTAGTAAAAAGATCCAACGATTGGGTGAATCTAAGTACAAAGTGGACAGGTCCTTTAGGCCTAGTCCACACGTACCAAAATGGCGTCATTGTTTTGGAATGTATGCGGATTCGCCGTCCAGACGAGAACGGGAGGGCTGTGTTTTCAGATTTTTCCACCCTGAGACCCGTTTTCAAAAAAGTGCGTTTTCAGTCGCTGCGTTACCAGGATCCGTGTGAACGGTCGGGCAAAATGATGCAATAAATGTGCGTTTCCACTAAAGAGCGTTTTCGTCTGGATGGGGCCTAAATCTACTAACACATGACATTTAGCCATGATTAGTACCTCAACACTACAGGCTACAACACACACCTCACACTCTAGCTAACCCTAACATACAACTTATCACACTATCACACCTGTAACACAGCTGACACACACCTAACACACAGCTAACACTCCAAGAAAGAAACGTTAGCAAATTATTTTTAGCTGAGGTTAGCAAATGATTTTTAAATGGACTAACACACAGCTAACACACTGCCAACACTCCAAGAAAGAAAGGTTAGCAAATGATTTTTAAATGGACTTCAAGAAAAGATTCAATGGCGCAATTGTCCTGTTGTACTGTTGGACAGTCAAAGGAGAAAGTGTGAGAGAGAGAGCAGCACACAACCTTCTAATCCCATCTAATATGACAACAAAATGAAAAAATATAATATAATATTTTTTTAAATGTATGCAAATTACTGCATTTTTAATGAGAGAATGCATCATTTGCATTCAATCATTCACATTCAAATACAATGTGAGAACATTTTTTTCTTAGCTTAACATGAGTAATAAACTGAGAAAGATTCATGGTGTTATCTATTTTTTTTTTTGTTTTACCCTATTCACCTATAGTGTCTCGCATTAAGCCACTCACATTCCTAGTAACCTTCACTGCACTTAATGATTTTGACCTGATGAGTTCCTCATGCCCAGAAGCTTGGAAATACATATTTGGTTTACATTTCTATCACATTTAGATCCTAAGATACACACATTTACAATTTTGCGCATGAAAATGACATATTACGGAGGTCAATGACCTCTAGCTGACCTCAGGGGTCAAACTGAGAATGCCTCCACATCTTAATTTAAAGCTTATATCTTGAAGAACAAACCCTGAAAGTGTCATGCTTCATGATTATTGAGCTTAACAGCCCCACTATCAATCAATATTTCAAAATAAGAGTTTATTTTGTCCTCTAACCTGTTACCTGTTTTATAAATTTTCTTCAGGACTTTAACAGTTACCTCTTTTACTATCATTGTGTCATATTTCTGCTTCTTGTTTCTTTAAAGATCTTTTGCTGTGAAATTCCTCTGAGCTTTTTTTAAAAGTTTATATCTACATGAATTGAACTTTAAATCGTTAAATTTAATATAAATGTGCTGGTGTTTAGAGTGACAATCGTATAGAGTGTGAAGTGGTTGTGTGCGTTTGTGTGTGGGGCTTGTGAGTGTCTGTAACAGACCTATACTATTTATTTATTCTCTACACCAACGTAAATCAAACTGGAGCAGGTTAAATTTGATTTTGTCTCTGTGATAGGAAATGGAAAGCAGGGTCTTTATTATAGATTAATATAACAGATAAGAGATTAAATAACGATACAAACATAGTTACAGGTTGTTTTTATTCATATTTTTATGTCCCTTTCAAAAAGCAGTTAAATCCGTCCACCAGCCAACATCCTGAATTCATGAAACTGTTGTATGAGGTCTGAATGGGGACAATAAAGTGAATGAGCTTGCAGTTTTGAGAGTTGTTTTTTTTGTTGTCTTTTTAGCACAAACACATGGCTCATTGATTATCTGAAGACAGTCATATTCAAATATTCAACTTTCATAATTTTGGCAAAAGTAACTATGATTAAACACGATAAAATACTTTCCAGGCATGTCTTTAAAACTCAGCAGGGACCCTTAAACAAACTGGTTCAGGTCCCTCCGTACGACTCACTGAAGCGTTCAATGAGGTAGTCACCGGCTGTAACTGGAGGATATTTGTTGGCGCCGTCGCAGCAGGTGATCAGAGCAGCATCATCTGGCTGGACAAAGAAAGCCACAGACTGACGTGTGCGGGAGTCTCCAGCAGGGGGCAGCAAAACCCTGTGTACCTACAAGAAGAAGTTTTGTCATATTAATGACGCTTTTTTGGTGTCACTTAATGAATTCAAAGTGAACTTGATAGTGTTTCTGTTAGTTTAGGTAGGGTTGGTATCTTACAACATTTCTCTTGTGGAGATGAATAACCTCAACATTAATAACACAAATTTTCAGCGTTCAACACTGCAATCATTGCTTCTGGATCGAAGCCCATTATTTTTTTCAGTGATGAATGAGGTGAAACAAAACAAAAAGGAAAAAGTAGCATAGTAGCGTTTGTGGGTCCAGAAGAGCTGCATGTAACCTGATAAATTGCCTCCACTGATGTTGCTTAGTTGCTGAGTTGCATTGTGGGTAATGTAGGCGCCAGGTTTTGAAAGGAAGCAGGAAAAAGCCAATATCTTTGATGTTGCTGTATTAATTTGTTTTTAAACGGTCCACAGGGTTTCCTTCAGTGTTACTGTAGTTCAGTGCTGGACTGCTTTTCAAAACCTGGTTGCCTACATTACCCACAATGCAACTTGTGGCAAGACAATTTGTCAGATTACATGCAGCTTCCCCTGAAGCCATGGAACACTTTATGCTACTTTTTCACATGTGCAGTACAACACACCAATATCTGACCAAATAACAATATTCATTGTATTCTGATATAACCTACTATATTTATTGACTGATTACTTATAATAGTAATAGTTTTTCAGCTATTTTATTGTATTTGCAAGGATTGGTTATTCTGCGAGACACCTTGGCTGATGAAAATGGACCTCTTGGAGACCAGTTAGATTTGAAATATTTCCAATTAAAAACCATGAACATACTTGTGACCTTTTATAATCATAAATTGCATATCCTCTGTTGTACTGTTGTTGTTATGTGCGGTGCAGTGCTTTGAAAGGTGCCTTTAAATAAAATGCATTATTAATATTATTATTATTATTATTATTATTATAATAATAAACAAACCGTTAAATCCACCAAAGCCTTGTCATCCAGACATGAGGCATACTGTATCAGCAAAAGTCCCTCTTCACTCACCACAGAGATGAACTGATCGCTGGTCCAGCGCTGCAGCAGGTCAGCGATATTGATGAGGGCCGCTTCGGGGATGCTGGGAGCACAGATGAATTCACCTGAACGACTACGCACCTGTAGGTGAACAGGTGCCAGTGGATAACATGCCTGAAGATTTCTTTGTGCAGAAGCAGCCCTTGTGTTTTAAATATGGAAAACTTAGTTTGTAGTTTGTCAGTGGTGTTTTACCTGCAGACCTTCAGAGCTCTGAAACAACAGGGTGATGGTGCCGTAGTCCGAATGCTCTCCACATCGCAGCTGACCCTCCTTTGCTTTGTCACTGTTTACTGGAGGGTAGTACAGAGACCGCAGTGTTGTGCCATTCTTATCAGCTAGAGGAGACACAACAACACTGTTAAAACTTGACTGGTAAATTAGTATCACAAGAGTTTACATTGGGCTTAAGATTCAGTATGATACTGGGAGGTATAGTATTTTTGGCTGTGGTATAAGTACAAGAAGGTACTGTAAGGCTTGGCAGTTTGAGGAAATGTTATGTTGTGACAGTGAATATGAGCCTGTGGGGTCTTATCGGTCTTCCAAGATGATGATGTGTTGTCGGTAGGTTGGCGAATGACCTTTTTTTAAAAAAAAAAAAAATGTAATGGTCTTGTTTCTTGTATTATCACTGATGTTGTGAGATGACATTTCATTGATATATTGAAATGTTTTCTTTCAGAGATCTTGTTGAAAGGCGCAGTTGAGTCACTGATCTCGTGTTTATTTTGTCAACAAAAACTAAGACAAAAAAAAATGAAAAACAACCTTTTTTTTCATGACTGAGATGAGACGATGGCGAGATACAAATACATCTTAGACAAATTATGACGAAATGTATGTTTTGACCAGACTGGGAGTAAAATGTTAGTGTTCAGCTATCATACAAAAAATTAACGATTGTTTCCCATAAGTGCTCCTAGTCTGTCTGTTGAAATACACACAACCTCTGTTAACTTAACAGCAAATTTGCTTATATCCACATTGGCTGAGCCAAGCTTGAAGCCAGTTTTTCTTGTGAAAAAAGTTTGCTTTGCAGTCACACAATAATAATGGAGTACAAGTATTAAGTTGCATAGAATTGAAACACTCAAACAAAGTGCAAGTACCGAAATTTTGTTTGAAAGTATACAGAGGTGTGCAAGTAAAAATACTTCCCGACATTATCACTGATTGTGAGACAGGAAATGCCTGAGAAGATGCTCTGAATACCTTATGCAGATAAACAATGATTGAGTCAGAGTGTTGACATATGTCAGCTGATCCAGACTCACCGACTGTCCTAAATGACACACAGCTTGAACAGCAACAGCCCTCCCCACAGTGACAGCAGTGAGTGTGGTGTTTTGTACATACTTCCCATCAAACGGTGTGCATTCAGGAGCACCTCGGGGTCCAAACCCAAACTGTGAGCTATCACCCTCATCACCCGCAGACTCAGCTCTTTACAGCGCAGGAAGAACGACGTCTGGATCTCCTGGAAGTCAGCTAGAGCGCCTGACGGCCACTTCTACAGCGGAGGAGAGAAGACTTAGAGCCTGACTGATACTGACATTTGAAAGTTCAAAAATGTGCTAACAATTTATTAGCCGCTATTTCTTCTTTAGAATCAGAATTTATTGCCAGGTAGGTTTTTAAAACAGACGAGGAATTTGTCATGGTGCGATGGTGCTTAAAATATACAATCACACCAAAAAATAAAAAGATAAATATATAAATCACACAAAATCACACAAGAGTAAAGTACTTTTTTAAAAAGTATAGATAAATAAAGATAAGAAAGATAAGAAAAGATAGGAAAACTGTACAGAAGACGGGAGTGCATTAATGTAATGCATATTCTTTAACAAACACAGAACATAATCAAACAATTTACAGAGTACATGTGGGCTCCTTAGTTACATAACACCACTGCTCTCAGCTGGGATGGAATGTAACCCAGTAGATTTACTCTTGTTATTCACATGACTTTCCATCTTCTGCTGCCATATTCTTCCACTCTTTTACAATTTAGATGCAAATAATATTTCTAAATATTTTTAATATTATTATTCTACTTTTTAGTACTTTCATTCAATCATTTTAGTTACTCGATACTTTGCAGAATGCTGTAACAGAACTAAAGTGGAACATTTTATTCATCAACAATCATATTAAAAATGTTGATAATCGTAAGTATAGGTCTGTTGCATGATATTATTAAGGTCAAACATTGACAGTGAATCATTACTATGTCAGGGTGGAGTGAAGCAGCGTTGAACGCCTCTTTTAGATCTCCAGGTCGACGTGGATTCAACCTGAAATGCAGTTATTCAGAACTTCATTGAAAAAAAAGAGCCAATTGTGCAGATCTGACGTGTGTTGTGTTCAGTCTCTGACTTCCCACCTCTCAGTCTCCAGAGACACCCAGCCGTGATTCGCATTATTGGCAAAGCTTTTCCTGCTGAAAGGTTGTTTCAGCTCATCC
The DNA here is from genome assembly GCA_900302685.1 of Spondyliosoma cantharus. NCBI lineage: Eukaryota > Metazoa > Chordata > Actinopteri > Spariformes > Sparidae > Spondyliosoma > Spondyliosoma cantharus. The sequence goes on along the minus strand of OMLP01026366.1, from coordinate 5,354 downwards.
GGCTGCAGGAAGAATTTCTTAGACACGTCCATTACACGATCCACCTGTCCAAACACCACGGGGGAAAAGACGCATAACACTTTAAGCACTTACCACAATACAAAATCCCGCATTCTACTTTACTTGCTCTTCTCACCTCCTCCTGAGAGATCCCAGTGCTCTTTAGAAAAACAAAACCAACTTCCGTAAAAGCCGCTTTCAGCTCTTTGCTCAGGTGGCGCATCTGCTCGTCGGTAACATCTTCCTCACTCAGGCTGTATGCACCAAAGTCCACCACCGGGATGCTCATTTTAAGATTTAAGAAAGTAAATGGAGCTGCACGCAGAGCCGCAGAATATCTCACCACATGAGCAGGGCAGGAGATTAACTGTCAGGGGTTGGGTCTTCATTTGGCTGTCATGTGACATCTCCAGCCAATAGCAAAAGAGATCCTAAAGACACAAAATTGCACAACACTTGATTACATGCCCACCTTTGGATGATAACTGCAGGTGATGTGAACGTGGCAGGTCTCCATCACAGATCTCCGCAATTTTAATTTTTTAAAACACAACAAGTTGGGTTCGTGTCTGTGGTGGCTGTGCGCAGTCTTGACTCTGAGAAGATGATAGATTTGAAGAAAGAGTGGAGCATCTCGTTTGCAGGATGCGGTTTTATGGGCATTTATTATGTTGGTGCCACCAGTTGTATCCTTGAGCGGTTCCCTCGTTTCATACAAGACGCTTCTAAAATCTACGGAGCCTCTGCAGGTTCTCTGATGGCCACTGTTCTTAGTGTTGGAATCCCCATTGGTGAGTTGTGGGTCTCTTCTCCAGTGACCAAACTTTATTTAAAAATCTGTCGTTTTAACGCTACTTTGGAGAATATCAAATACCCTATGATTAATTAAAGAATAATCCAAATTCACTTTAAATCACTGCATTTTATCATTTAATTCGGCGTAGCTCCAATGCGCCAAACAGCGTTGTACTTAGATAAATCTCCAGTGTCAATACCAATATAAACACCATGGGGAGTATTTTTTAAACATAAACTTTCTAGTTTTTGTTTGTTTATTACTAACATATTTTGACAATTTCTTATCCAGGGTCTTTCTACCATGACAGATTGTATTATCAATCTATCTGAGCAATATATTTTTCGGGACCGAAAATGTAGGTATATTAAACACCTTTCTTTGATGAGAGCCTTTAAAATAAGGAATGGTCAATCCAAAAATCAGCTCAAGCCCACCAACACTTTTACTCCAATACATGCGGACATACAGTACATGTTTGACTCAGACTTGGATTCATCCTGTGTTTGAGTTGGTGGGGTCATCTGTAAAAGATTTAATATCCTAAATTGGGTCTCTCCTTAACATAGTTTTATTTTGAAAAAATGTATATATATATCCTATTAACCTATAGAATCCCAGTTCAGAAGTTCAACTATGTGTTCTGTGTTCCTCTGTGCAGAGAAATGCTGCGCTGATTTGATGTCCATGGCCAAAGAGGCCAGGAAGCACAAACTGGGGCCCCTGCATCCAGCCTTCAACCTGTTGCAGATTGTGAGGGACTCCATGCAGGCGAGCCTTCCAGAAGACGCTCACATTCGAGCCTCTGGGAAGGTGTGTGTGTCCCTGACAAGAGTGTCCGACAGGAAGAACGTACTAGTGTCGCAGTTTGACAGCAGAGATGAGCTCATGGAGGTATATTTCACAACTTTCATCCAGTGTTCTCTGTGGTACAAGGTTCATTTACAAGGTGCAAAGTTTATTTAATTATCACCCTATAACACAGGCGTGTCCCTCTATGCTTCACAAAACAATAATAGATAATATATGAATGAACACTAGGACAGACCAGGAGACAGTTTAGTGGCATAATTACCAACATGATTGGAGAATAGTTAAAAGAAAGAAGTATTATCTCTCTGATAATACGAAATATGATCAGTTATCATCAGATTGTGAAAAGGCTGACTAGACAGAGTTTGGTTTGTAATTTGAGGAAATGGAGATGGAACATGTGGAGTCAGAACTGGAGGAGTGATTCTGCTGTATACCATCATATCTAATGTGGCTATTGACTCCTGATCTGGAAAAAATTAATATAAATGTTGCTCCATCAGCATTTTTTCTCTCTTTTGTAAGAAACCATTTCTCAATTCTTTGTGTTGGTCTAAACTGGAAGTTCATGTATCTAATGTGACTAATATGTAGTAATATCTGTCTTTTCCAGGCCCTTATATGCAGCTGTTTTGTGCCTTTCTACTGTGGTGTCATTCCACCCACTTACCGCGGAGTGGTGAGTGAACCAGCAAGCTGCTGTACTCGAGCTGGGAATCTTTCTTTAAAGCCCACTCAATCTTTACTCAATCTCTCAGAATGAAGCTCAACTTTATTTAGCACTTATGGTAAATAGTAGTTTTGGTGAACAGCTTACTATGAAACCCCATATATGCTGAATCCAGGAGGTTGACATTGAACGCAGCTACAAAAGCCAAAACTAGGCAAATGTGGGACAAATTTTTAAGCCTGTCTGCACATTAGATGGATTGATATGGTGTGATGTAACATAGTTTCAACACATTATGACTTTAAATCACACTGAGTGACCATAAAAAGTGAAGCAGCCCTGCATCTTAAAGGTGTAAGAGTAAAAAAGTAATCCCTCTCTGTCACCACTTATGAGCCACAACAAGTGTTTTATTTGCTTATTTTCTTGGTATGTTCTTGGGCAGTGGGTGTGTAGCCTCGAGCCAATTGCAGCGCAAGGTCAAGGCTCTATAAAATCTTAAAGACCAGCTTAGACTGATGTGTCATCTCTCTCTTCTTATTGCTGCTGGTGTGTCTGTACGACTGAGGGCAACAGAAACTGTCAAATCCTACAAATTATGCCTCCCTGCAATAAATACTCACTCACTCATCGCCATTGTCACTCTGAGATGGTCAAATCATTAATCTGATCATTAGAGAACAGGTTTTTTTGAATACATTTGTGGTTGTACATAACCACATTATGGTTCTCTCCATTCAGCGATATGTGGACGGTGCCGTCAGTGACAACCTGCCTCGATGCCACCTGAAACGCACAATCACGGTCTCTGCGTACGCGGGCGAGAGCGATCTCTGCCCTCGAACGAGCTCGGTCAACTTCCACGAGGTGCGCTTCAACAATGTGAGCATCCAGGTCAACTCAGAGAACATGTACAGAGTGACCAGCACCTTCTTCCCCCCAGAGCCGCAGGTGAGACACCGAATATCTGGGACCGATATTCATTTGCATTAAAAATGAAAACCAGTGATGAAATAAACCTTAGTTCTTGTACTTTTCTTAAGTACAATTTTCAGGTACTTTACTTGAGTATTTTCTATTTTCTGGTACTTTACTCATCAAGCACTTTTGGATTTTACAGGCAATGGCTGAAATCTGCCACAATGGCTACATAGATGCTCTCCGCTTCCTGCAAGAGAACAGTAAGGAAACCTTGTCTTAAATACTTTGGCTGGCAGTGAGTAATCTAGTGCTTCTTATTACAGAAATCAAATTAATGTCAATGCCTATCACAGATCTCATCAGCAGTGAGTGCCCCATGAGAAGTCTGGAGATAGATGCACCCAAACCAGCCTGTTGTGAGCTGGCGAGGGAGTCGGATGAAGATGAAGAGTCCAATGAGAGCACACAAAAGAATGAACTGAAGCCACCTGAGGATGAGCACTGGTGGCTGGATCCACAGCTCATAGAGAAGCTCCCAGTGAACGTTAAAAAAGGTGAAGACGGTCATCAAAGGGCTGCTGACGTGATCAGCGGGGAAATCCTCCTTGTTGGGGGAAAAACTGTGATACAAACTGAAGAAACAGAAATAATGTATATAATTATTATTATTATAATTGTTTATATATATATATATATATATAATATATATAAATGTAATATACCAATGAGGACAGTAAATTTAATACAATAAAACTAAATAGTAATATTTTTTTTCACTGTATTCGTGACAGCGTTGTGTGAGGCCTGTAGAGGGACTCCGAGTGCTGGAGGTCTGTTGTCTCACATGACGGGGTACCTGCCAAAGATTCCCCAACTTCGGCCCTTGGAGTCGGCTCGCTCTCTTGCCCAGAGGTACAATGAACTCACCTGTATTCAATCTGTTAAACCTCACCCAAATTATTTCTAATATGTTAGGAGTCATTTCAGTATCTTCCCATGTGATCATCAAATCATTTTCTTCTTGATGCTATCTATCTGGTACGGTCGTTCATACGGGTTACGTCAAATTCTTCTTCTTCAATACTGCAAATACAAGTCAAAGAGTATTTGCAAGAAGTCCGGTGCTTCTTGTTTTATGGTGCTTTATTGAACTGAGTCTTGTATTGTTGTATCAGTAATTCTTGTTGAATACGAAGTTTTGTGTTCTTAATGTACATACAAATTGGTGAGCTTTTACATCTATTTACGTCTTTTACATCGTTTCGTCTCGCTACATCTGCGATGCACGGCACATGATATGCACCAATGTTGAAATCCATTTTGTGCTGTTGGGTGGGTGGCATGCAGTTAAGCAATGCATATTTTGTTACAGTACAGATATTTGTGTTAAAATGTAGGGAGTAAATGCAAAAAGTTGTCAGAAAAATATATACTCGAGTACAGATACCTGAAAAATAGAAAAAAGTACAGTGGCAAAGTATTTGCACTTCATTAGTTCCCACCTCGAAGGGACAGGCATTGAAAATTAGCTGAGGCTATAAATGCTGTGGTGTTTGACATTGGTTAATGCTACAAACTGTACTTTTCTATATATAAATAAACGTTTAATAAAATGAAGAAGATGCGTAAATGAAATTGAGTTATAAAGATTTTTTTTGGATCCTAGGGAGTTCAGTTTTTTTGTTCCTACACTACATTTCAGTTGTCAAATTAACTGTAGGCAGGGCCGGAGTGGGACTAATTTTCAGCCCTGGAGTTTCATGCCTCAGACCGGCCCACTTTAGATCACGACCTATTATATTAAAATAATGTAATTATAACTTTACTTATTAAGCCTACAATAGCGCACCGTCCTCTAAGCCTTGTAATTCTGTGTAATTCAGTGCAAGTAATGGTTGCTTCACTTTCAATTGTGTGCTTTGTGTAGCCTACTATCTTACTTTTAATGATAAAAAGTATATCAGGCCACTACTATCATTTGGGCATAGCATGGCACTGATGCTTGCTTGTTCACACACTAGCTCACCTGTTCCTTCCATGACAGCAGCGACCCCTTCCTCACCACTGGCTCCTGGCTCTGCCTCTGACACTAAATCACATTTTAAAAATGGTCATAATTCTCATCACAAATCTCCCCTTTTTCAAGTCAAAAAT
>OMLP01026364.1:22584-34367 GCA_900302685.1 Spondyliosoma cantharus | reverse complement strand
AAGGAGGAGAAGAAAAAAAAATAAAAAAGCTTTTCTTATCTTAACGCACACCCACGTGCACACAGACACATTCACATGCCAAACCATAATTCAGACTTGAGCGTGCAATCACGCCGTGCTTGTTTTGAGTGGCTTACAGTTGTTTTGTGCGTCTGGTTCGGCTTCTTCGGCCGGGTGAGAACAAAGAGGGACTGCACTGAGGTCACGGCCACAGTCTGAAATTGACACTTTCTCACAATTTGGGTTCCCAGTCGGCTCCCAACTGGTATTTCCTCGAACAAGAAATAGTGAAATCATTGAAAAAATTAAGCCTTTTCAAAGTGTGGCATTCAAGGTGTGATTGTTAAGTTCTGGGCCGTCTGTGGCTCTTGACGGTGAGGTTTGTCCCGCACGGTTGGCACTGAACGGCTTGTTGTCGGCTTTTCGGCCGATTTTGCATTCAGAATTGCTGCCGATCGCTCTGATTGGCTGCTCAGGTAAGGTTTCTCTCCTTCGCCAGTGCCGTTTTCGACTTTTTATCAGACATATTCAGGATTAGAAGCGGCTACATTAGCGAGAGCGATGTCAAGAAAACGCTCCTTAATCATAACGCAAGCCAGGCGGGGAAAAAGACAAAGGGAGGAACTGAAAAACAAACCATGACAGGTGAATAACATATAAACTTGTTTGCCACCGGCTGCAGTCTTTGTGGTGCGTTCAAGTGCAGCTGTGACACAGGAGACGTGAGGTCGACCTTTAACTCGGCTGGTTCTTTGACATCAGTCTGGTGTGTCTGGGCCTTCAGGTAGAAGAAGTCAGATTCAGAAAACATCCAGTGGTCCTGGAGCACATGGGTCTGTTCTTTCTCCAGACAGGAGTCCACAGCGGCGATAACATCATCATCACTTTTAAAATGGCGACCACAAGCTCATTCTTCATCCTGAGTAGGAAGTGTTGTCTCAGATAAACAGAAACAGCTGCCACAAGAGTTATTAACTTCAAGCTTCCTGCAGAACCACTCAAAGAGTTGGACTGAAACAGGATGTTAGTCGTATGTTAGTTCCTACAACATGGTCCTTAACATATTTAAATAAAAAATCATACCGGAAAGTGTCATTACACAGTCGCACTTTTACAACATCTGTGTTATGTGTTTGTGTATCGTGAAACAATCTCACTGAAGATCACACTGAAGAGTTAAAGTTGATAAATGAGTATAAACCTGTTGAGCCCAAGCGGAAAACTTTAAAACTGGCTTAACTAGACACATACAAGTAGCGTTATGGACTGGTTAAAGATTGATCATGATCTGAGACAGTCAGATCAGCCACCGCTGAGTGGAAGCCAGTGCTTGACTCAGTTTGTTTACAGGGCGACAGTTCTGGCAGAGCGCTGAAGCCGTCAGCTGCTTCATTCATGCTTTATGCTCCACTGGCTCATTCAGCAACTTTTTGGCAACCGCTGGTGACATCATCATGTTTGTACGGCCTTCATGATTCTCCTCTCACCGGTACGCTAACGATGCTCTCAGGCCAATGCAAATGGTTACACAGTTCCTGTAGGTTTGACTTTTACAGTAGGTTAATTTAAATGTAAATGATCAGTCCTTTAAAGTTAAAGAGTTTGAGACTGATTTATGGCTGTTATTCCTGATATTCGATCATTTAGGTCTCTGTCTGTTGTCACCAACTCTTTAAAGACTCCGTCAGTACCGGTTCTGTGCTTTCAGGTAAATGTTCTCGCTTCAAAGTGTTGAAAATGTAAACCTGTAATCAGCCTCAGCACGTGAACACAACAACACAGACCGTTTCCTCGTGACTTTGACAGTGAGAGTAGGATCGTGCATCGTATCGGCCTTTGCTTTAGACAAATTGAAGGATGCACAGACATACAAACAAGTGTCATTCTCCAAAGCAGAGTTTGTCAGTCTCCATCAGAGACAGTGGGAGACGGCCTGAAGAGTTCTCTTCCCTGCGGACCGAGCGAGGGAGATGGAGGGTGAGCAGGCTGAGGGAGGGAGGGAGGAGGACCGGAGACGGATGGGAAATGGCAAGGATGGAGGGGAAGGAGCAGCCGAGAGGATACATTACATAATTTGTGCTCCCCTCTTCTGTCTTTCCTCCTATTGGCTGTCTGATTAGTCTGACCTTGATGCAGCCGCAGCTCAGCCGCGCTCCTGTTGAACTCTGGGTAATGAAGCCAGCGTTTACAAATAGAGAAATAAACACCTGGCTCCCTGGGAATGGTAATAAGCTCTCCCTCTCTCCCTCTGTATCTTTATCTCTGCTCCGCACCCATTCACATTTCCTCTGTCCTCCTCCCTTTGTCACCCTCTATCTCCCTCACTCGCTTACTTTTCTTCACCCCCTGTTTTTTCCCTCCTCCCCTCCCTCTCTATCTGTTTCAGCAGGGAGTCTAAACTCCCCAGATTTCCAGTTTACCTTCTGATTAAGGAGCGAGTTGAGCGTTTCTATTCCCTCTGTCTCCCTCCTCCGTTCCATCCCTCATTCATGTGCTGCCACGGTAACTAGCCTATTATCTGACAGTTCCACTCCACTGACCTGCCCAATAACAGCTTTCACATCCCTATAAATGCCCCGGAGAGGGCGAGAGAGACAGAGAGAGAGACAGAGGGAGAGACACAGGAGGAACAAAAAAAAGAAAAAAAGGAAGTGTGTGTGTGTGTGTGTGTGTGTGCGACTGGACGTGTGCGTGTGCTTGTGCATCAACGTATAAACCCTGGAGATTGCCCCGCGTTATAAACATTTACGCCGGGCTAACAGATCATCTCCGAGATCCGGGATTGGTCCGACTCCCCCCCCTGTCCCCCCGGCGAATTGAAAGCCCAAGATTAGCGAGATGATAGCTTTTCAGATTGGCGAGGAAACACAGAAATGAGTTTCACCGGGTGAGTTTACGGAGGTTAGATTGGAGCAGTTAAACGGCGGATAAATTGATGGTTCTCTCATTGTCTCTCCACCAGTGCAGCGGCTAAATCTATTAACCGTCAACAACCCGTTTCGCCTCGATAGAAAAGCAGAGACGACGGGCGAGGACGGTGAGAGAGGGAGGTTTGAGTAAAGTAGAAATATTTTGGGGGGAGCTGAGGAAGCTGAGGTGAGGCCTCTGTGATTAAAGACACACTGTGAGTATTTACTGACAGTCATTTCGTAAAGCACTTAAATCAAGCTTTGGCACTTGTGCGTTAAAAAGATTAAGAGTGTACAGCCGTGCTGACGGCTATCTGGGGCCGGTCTCACCCATGGTGGAGAGGTACAGTTACTTCAAGGAAAAGTTAACGTAAAAAATGAAAATGCAGTCATTATCTGCTCACCCACATGAAGGTGGAAAGTCCACAAAACATAACCCAAGTCCCCTGAAGTCCAGAGATCTCAAATTGACACGAAAAGACGTTGTTTGCGCCTTCAACGTGCGGTCGAGCTCGTCAGATGGGATGAACGCTTCATCTTAAGACATCTCAGGGCTTCCAGAGACTTTGATTACGCACACAGGCTGTAGGGAGACGTTTTAGTTTATCTTACATTTTCTTCAGTTGATCAGGAGAACGCTGCTGTTACGCTGTGAAGCTCCAGAAATGTCGCGTGAACCGCGGGACATCATCCCATTTTCCATCGGCGAGAGGTTGAGTAGATTATCACTGAATTTTCATTCCTGAGTGAACTTCTTGCTTCGGCACAATTTTGGGGCACTTGTGCTTTATTTGAGAATTTTTCATTTTCAGCCACTTCAGGCTCTGACCTGAGTCCTTCAAACAGAAATCCTTCCACAAGTTCATCAAGATTTAACTGCATGAAGAAATCGTCCACAGGCTTGTCAAGGCGACCGAAAGAGAGAGAAACGGGGAAGGTCTCGTTACAGTCCGCTCAAATACGACCAATAAAAGTGATTAATACATGTAAATGACTGCAAATTGTTACATAGAGCTGCTTCAAGTATGTGAAAATGCTAATGCTTCTATATAAGTACTGCAACACATGGAGCTCAGTGCTAGCATCAGCATGCTAACGTAACATTCTGGTTACTGGTACAAAGTTTACCGACTCAGCTGATCACGTTAGCATGCTATTGTAATTAGCACAACAATAAAAGCATGGGAATGAGATAGGAATGTCGTTATCTGACAAATTAAATGTTCTACCTCATGGTACTTCACTGTACGGACAGTGAAGAGGTCACCAGAAAAAAGGGGAAGCAAGAAATGTCAAGAAATTTGATTTAAAACCGAAGACGTCAACCTCTTGCCTCATTTAAAGATGAGGGGCTCGTCAAAGCCCTTACAGTCAGTAAGTATCGTCTGGTTATTGGCAATCCTCCGTATAGTGATTGAGGTATTTCAGTGTGGACCAAAGTAGGAGACTGACTGACAAATTCACAGATGTTGCTTTTCCTAGCTAAAAATCGCACATGCTTTCATTTAACACAGAAATATAAAGAGTTTAATTTCAAACTTTTACTGACTTCAAGACCAGTTTGTCTTCATTTGACTGTCAACAGGAAATAAAACTCAAAACACTTTTGGATTGTCCAAAACATCCCAAGAAATACATCAGAGCCAAACACTTGTGTTCTGTGGTGTGTAACATTCAATTTATTAAAGGTTTAGCGAAAGAAAAACATTCTTCAGAGCTGTGAGGATACACACCAAGGAAACACGGCCTCTTCACTACAGCACAGCAGAACAACACACACACCCACACACACACACACACATATATATATATATGGTACAACCAGAGACACACAACTAATCCTTCTTGCAGAATTAACTGCATCACAAGTCCTGGTCGCATTAGAAAGTTGATAAATTACATTTGATAAAAGTCTCTTCAATAGACTGGGTCAGTGTGCAGACCGTGTTTGAGTGTGTGTCGGCGCGCGTGTGTGTGTGTGTGTGTGTGTGTGCGCAGCGCCTCAAAGCCACGGAGTTTGAAGAGAAACACTTTAGAGGAGGAATTTAATGAGTCCATTTAGTGATGATTAAACAGAATGACAGTCAAACGATGTGGACTCTGTTTTAATAAGAGCCATCTTCCTAATCCCCCAATCTGTAAATATCTGCTCCAGCAGAGTCCACACAGGGCTGGATTTAAAGTTCCACTCTGATTCTGCGCTGACACGAAAGAAACAGAAAAGACCGCTCTTCATCACTGCCTCACCCGCCCTCGCCCTCGCTTATAGAGGAGGAGCAGGGAAGCGCCCGGCCTGGTGGGTCACACAGCACAACAACAGTTCTGATTTGTAGGTCACAAAATATTCCAGCATTCATGTTAAAACTTAAACTCTGTTTGGTTGAAACGTTACTGATTTTGGCATCAGTTAAAAGACGGTACAAAACACAAGCAAATTAAGAAAACAACTTCATCAATGCGCAGCATTTAGAAAAGTGTTTCCGAGGACGCTTAAAAGTGATGCACACATCTGGACACGCTTGTTGTTGACGCAGATTTTGAGTCACAGCGCCATCAATATCTGAATCATGTGATCACAATGTGAAACTAAATCAAAAAACACTTACTTTTTATCTCATTTTCCAACACCACTGATGGAAAAGGAACCTTAATAGGGCTGTGAGTCAAAATCCGCGTCAACAACAAGCGTGTCCGGAGGTGTGCATCACTTTAAGTGTCCTCTGGAAACACTTCCGTTGCGTTGTGGTCTTTGCAGCGCGTTTTCTAAATGCTGCGCACGTGTTGTCAGATTGATGAAGATGTTTTCTTAATTTGCTTGTGTTTTTTTTGGATCCTTAATAAAGTAATTGTGCTGCTGTTGCAACCAACTAATACATGTAACAACTCCTTATAAAGCCAGTTCATAACTTTACCCGTCGCACTGGACAAAAAACCCCACTAACATCCAGAGTCGGTCTTTAATATGAATGTGTTCTCTGCTCGACTCCGACTGGCGGCGATGAAAACTCAACAGCCGGGTAAACGCGTCCATTCTCGCCCCTTCTCAGACGTGATGCTACGACGTGTATTGAAGTCAAGAGTGCTCGCTGACTTTTAAAACACATTTTAACGTCTTCTGGATGTAATCGAACGAGGTTTATGATCTGCTGCTTTCAACTGGGAAAAAAAAGGAAGGCAAACTCCTGTTTTTAGCCTGCATAGACGCGCTAATTCTGGTGTAAACGCACTTACAGTTTGACCTTACGGTTTGTAAAGTTGTGTTATTTGTACGCAGATTGAAGTGACATGGCTGTTATATCATATGCAAACAAGAAATTAACAAATTGATTTATTGTGGAGTTCATTTTCAGTTGCCCTGACGTCTTACTAGAGACGAAAAAAAGTCTCGTTTTACTCAAAGAAAACTTGTTTAAGTAGTCGATAAAACCTTTGCGAACATGTAAAAGTTCCCTCTGTGGCTTCTGTTGTTTCAGAGCTGGTGAAAAAAAAAAGAAAAAGAAAAAGAAAAGGAGGGGTTTGACCTGAAAGTGTGAAGACGGAGGGAAGAGAGGAGGAAGAGGAGGAGAGCAGAGAGCACGATGTCTGGGATGTTTTTGAGACGCTCTGAGATGAAAAAGGTGAGAAGGGCCACAGGAATGGTTTCCCATGATCCCGCTTGACCTGACCTGGGCCGGGCTACACTCGGTTGGTGGTGTGTGTGTGTGTGTGTGTGTGTGTGTGTGTGTGTTGGGGGTGTTTTCGGTCTGTCTGTCTCGCTGCTGTAAACAGCGTTCCACGTGGGCAGAGGTTAGAATCCACCTTAAAAAAAACAACAACAAAAAAAACAAAGAGTCTGCAGTCTTTCCTCGCGTCTATCAGCTGTGACACGTTATTGGAATAAATCATGTTGGTAACATCAGATCCACAACAAAACACCGGCAGTTTAAGATTACCCAAATCTAATCTGCGTCTGTGCGCATCTGAGTGTATTAAAGAGGCAACGATAGCTCAGCGAGCATAATAAACCCCCGAACCAATCACGTATCAGTTTCATCAGGGGAGTTTCCAACATCCTTCGCTCTAATTGGCTATCATGTAATCCGGCGTCCCTGAAGACTTTCTATCCATCCATTACTCCCTCTTTTCTCACTCTCACCATCTCTTCCTCCGCCTTTGCTTTTGGTACAGAGCCCCCCTCCACCTCCTCTCTCATTTCAACTTGCTTTTACTCTATCCGACTCTTCGCTCCTCGCTCACTTCCACTTTGCCCATTTTTTAAGTCTACCAGATTTGCAAATGAAAAACTTGACACCTCTTCCTCTCCTCAGATATCCCACACTCCTCCCTCACCCTCTCTATCCTCTCTCCCGTTCCCCCCCGTCCTCCTCTTCCTCTCCTCTCTCCCTCTCTCTCTTCAGGGGGAGTCATTGAGTGTGTAATCGCTTGGTTACGGTGTGTCAGTCTGCGTCTGAACCCACCATCTGTCCTCTGGGCTTCCGTCTGGGACTGCAGACACACACACTCTCACACACACACACACACACAGTGCAAATATACAGACTCACACAGCCGAGCCAAGCTCATTCACACCACAATATGATGACAGCTGTATCACCCACCTATTGACATGGGCTGTCAGAGGGGCAGTGACTAACATAACACATTATGACATATCCCACACACCCAGGTGGTGACTGCAGTGCACACACATTGTTCTGGGTTGTAATTGTTCTTCCATTACGGGTGAACCGAAAAACGACAATACCAGATCCAAAGATAAGGACACTCGTAGGTTCCAGTGACGTCTTTGTCCAAAAAAAAAAAAAAAAAAAAACGGGATCTGGAATGGAGACCTTGTTCATTACGCTGGAGCAGATTCAAAAATGTGTAACAGGCTGGCGACAGCACACACGCGAGGTTTGCAGACGTTTGGCGGAGCGGCTGCTGTACGCAAGAGCGCCGCCTACGTGGTGCGTAAGTGCCACTGAGATCTGGTCTGCAAGCGTAAAAAATGGGCCCCTCTGCTATTTATGATCTTCACAAGAGGCGTACGTGGTCCTTTGAGACAGAAATGTCTCCTACAGCGACAATATTTTGGTAAATTTAACGACCTGTGTGCAGGAAATGAATAGCTGAGTTTACCTGACTGGCAGCAGGTGGTTGCTCAGTGACTTTATCTAGATGACTGCCGCCTGGCCGTTCGAGGACGATACTTCAGCGACCGGGACTTCCAGGAGTCGACCGAAGCCCCACGGCTGCTGAATATCTTTCTGTTAAATCAACACGTATTAGCATTTTAATCACGACTTGACCAACTTCTTCCAAACCGTAATCTGTGCTGAATCGGACAGCACAGACACATTTCACATTTGAAGGGACAAAGAAAAGTAAAACGTAGTCACAAGATGGCGGAAGAGACGCTGCGTACTTTACAAGCAGTGAGATGTGAGCTACAGCTATCTCGCCGAGTGAAATTGCCACCCTTCGTCAAGATCTAAGCAGAGATATCTATCTCTTCGGATGGAGACCGTAACCAATAGATTACTGCAGTCTGTAGATGTTAAAGGAAGAGTCTGTGATTCTGGAGAGGGATAGCTGATCGCTGAGTTTCATTCCCAGGCTGTCCAATACGATGTTTTGGGTTATAATTCAGGTCGAGCGCCAACATAAAGCTTCAGTGTTTGACGACCTGGGAATGAGACTCAACTATCAACTATCCCTTCTCCATAATCACCTTCCCTGCCTTTAACTTATCCATTTTACACAGATCAGTGAGAACTTTTCACAGCGCTGAACTCCCAAAAATGAAACTTAAATCACACAAACCTGAAGCATACATGTGCAGCCTGAAGGAAACAGCCTGCACACATCACGTGTTCAGCGTAGCTGGACTGTGAAGAACTGAGGATTCATAAAGAAACGTGCTTTATGATTTAATTTACCAATTCATAAAAGGGAAGTTTCAAATCCTGCTTTCACAGAATAATTGCAGCATAATTCTTGGTTCATTCAACTGTTGGATGACTGTAATGACTGCAGTACCTCAGAATAAAATGTCGGTATTGTACGTTTCTGCAAACCTTGGTAAACTGAATTGTGTGTGTTTGTATCATATCAACATTTCTATAACACATGTCAGATCACATTCAGATTACCTTCATAAGAGCGGACTTTCATGTCAGGAGGTGCAGGAGATGATCCGGCGAGGAGAGATGCCTCCTAAGCGAGACGCCGCTGTCCGAGACGGTGCCACTGGACATTTCCAACAAGTCAATTTCTAGGTTACAAAAAAACGGATATTTCTGAAGAGACATGGGAGTTTTTTTTTCCTTACCTTAAAACGAGGAGCCTAAGGACTGAGGATGTCATCCACTGCACAGATTATAAAGACCACTGAGGCGATGTGGTTGTGATTTTTGGCTACATAAATAAACTTGATATCTTTGTGGCGGCAAAACTTGATATTTAAAGCCAAAACATCTTCTTTTCCTAACCCTATCCAAGTCATTTTTGTGCCTAAACATAACAAGATTGTAAACACAATGTTGTCACGATATAAGATTTAAAACTGAACCAAAAGAAATGTTAAGTTAAGCATTTCAACATATTCCCGGTTTGTAGAAATGTGCATTGCGTACATTTATTCTGGGGCCACTGTTGGAGACAGCGTTTCAACACCACTGGATATTCTTAACGAAACGTCGGTACATTTTTTCCTGTTACGTTTTAAGTCAAAAGATGATCTTTTCCTTAACCCTAATCAAGTGGTTCTCCTAAACCTAACGAGACGATTAGCACAGCAGTGTCGCAACATCAAATTGGAAATTCAACACTCACCAACAAAGAGTCTTAAACTTTCAGCATATCAAACATATTTTAATATCAAGAAATGTATATTACATGCACCAACATGCATTCTGTGAATTGGGTTGAAAACACAGGTGAGGAGGACGAGTCGAAGTGGCAGAGACATAAAAGTGGAACCACCGTGGAGACAGAGACGAGCTCAGAGTGGCTGAAGAGGAGGTAACAAAAACAAAAATACTTACCAACTAAATACTATCACGATAATAAGTATTTTCCTCCTCCCTCTGCTGTTTAACTGCGTGAGAATGTACATGATTCACTGACAGGAAACCCAAAGACATCACGTCACTGCGAGTGTGTTTAAGATTAGAAGAGACAGCGGTCGCGCTTCCGTGGACAATCATCAGTGATCGTCACCGATGCAACAACTATTAACCTTTGGTGTGTTCGGTGTCTATCCGCGCACGTGTGTGTGTGTGTGTTTGAAGATACAGAGAGAAGGAAGTAGGCCAACGCTTCCGCTTCAACAATAGTGAAAGTACAAAAGAGAAGAAAAGGCAACAAGAGAAAACACAATAAAATTCTGTCCGCTGCACGGTGAGGCAGCCCGAGAATATGTGCATAACAAACCAATTATACCTCATCACAGCTGCACGGGAGTGGAGAGGCATCAGTGCATGAAATAGTCTATTATGATAAGAATTAAAATAGTCTATCAAGATCAGATCTAGAAGTAGTGCGGTGTGATAAGAACTAAACAGGCAGACTGTGAACGTGGTACACGATCACATCCTCCGATACGTCCCCCGGGTTTCACATCGGTGGAAACGCCCGCCAGCGAGGCCCATTTAAAACAGTTAAAACACAGCTTTGATCACATTAACGGAGAAGAAAGGCATAACTCGTACTGTTTAGTTAGAGAAAGGAGAGAAAGAACGAGGAGAAAGTGGGACGACAGTCTGAACAACGAGTCGTCGTAAC
Source organism: Spondyliosoma cantharus (assembly GCA_900302685.1). NCBI lineage: Eukaryota > Metazoa > Chordata > Actinopteri > Spariformes > Sparidae > Spondyliosoma > Spondyliosoma cantharus. The sequence goes on along the minus strand of OMLP01026364.1, from coordinate 23,691 downwards.
TAAACTGTTGAAAAAAATGACCCACGTGGACACTGAAAGGACGATCAGCTGCCCGATAATTAAAGTTTTACAGTGTCGAATACTGTCGTCTCTGAAACCACCGAGACCACAGCTATACACAGACGAGAGCAGGTCCAAACCTCGTGATCCAGTCCTGAAACGTAATCCACTTCTCTGCTGTTCATCTTTGTTTTTACAGCACTTTGAATAGAAACGCTATATATACATATTTAAAAGTGGGATATTCAAGAAGAGGAAGAGGATTAGCAGCTAACTGTAGCTGCCAATAGCTAGTTAGCTCAGCGAGCTAGCGATGTGGACGGAGAGCTCGGGACCAGGGGACTGTTGTGTTTGGCGTTTATTTACTTTACCTCAAACAAGCCTGTGTGGTGAGACTGATCTCTGGTCTGTGCAGGAATCCTGAGAGAGAGAGAGAGACATTGTCAGTTTAGTTTAGTTTATCTCCAGCGACCTCGTCCCTCCTGCTCTCAGATATCGGCTGTTTCATCACGTTCGCTTTCATCAGTTTCATCGGCTTTCTGTTTGCAGCTTTTTGTGATGATGCTGCCGGGAGGAAGCGTGGTTACAGCCGCTTCTCTGACCACTACACGAGACTAGCACGTCAGCAGTTAAAGACACACCTTCACACAGGTGGCGTTGTTGTAAGGGAAATGTAAATCCCTGCCGCGCTGGACTGAGTCAAACTGAGAGGAGCCAGTCCGGAAGATGTGCTGGTTATACTTTACACACTGCACCTTTAAATTGCTGAAACAACCAAAGATGTTTAATGACAAACCAGACAAAAATCAGATGCTTTGTTCATCCGCTCCAACCACTTCCTGTCGCCGCACTGCAAGAACTGCGCCCTGCGTCGGTAACCGAAACATAAACACACGCGGTGTTAAACTGTTTGAATAAAACAAGCAATGACGCCATTTTTCTGTGGAGGACGGTTTCCGACAGAGGAGAGGTGTTGCATTATTCATCCTGAAATCTTTCCCCCTTTTACACTGAAAATCCGTTTCAGAGACACATTAGATATGAGTGTGTGTGTGTGTGTGTGTGTGTGTGTGTGTGTGTGTGTGTGTGTGTGTGTGTGTGTGTGAG
>OMLP01026362.1:9521-27669 GCA_900302685.1 Spondyliosoma cantharus | reverse complement strand
CCCAGTGACTCCAAACCAGCAGCAGATTGTATTAGTACTGGACGAATGAGACGCAGCTCTTTTTATTGTACTTTAGTGCTTCCTCTATTTTATATGAATATTAATATGCAGAAATTATGATTTTCTTTCTCAATAGCTTCCGTGTCATGTGGCCCACTAACTTCTGAAACAGATTCTGTTTCCATTAAAAATATATAATGATAAAGAAAATAATTGTTAAAAAGTTCTCTAATGCTCAAGAGGTTAACATATTTTCAAGCAGCAATGTCAACTTCTACACTATTTTGTCTCATGTCTTAGATCTGATTCTGAAATTCTGAAAATGATTTTTTTCCCCTCAAAAATCTCACCAGTAAATGATTCTGAAATTCTGAAAATGATTTTTTTCCCCTCAAAAATCTCACCAGTAGTCTCACCAGTATTTAAAGGGTTATTTTTCAAAATTTTCTTCCGGGGGTGCATGCCTCCGGACCCCTCTAGTGTTGCCAGTTTACCGACTCAGAGCGCCGCTGCTACAAAAGCATCAAGGGGAAGCACGGTTATAGCATATCGGATTATCAAACATTGTTAAGTGTGTGCGTGTGTGTGTTGTCATGTAGGCTGTAGCCTGATTGTCTTGGCTTGCATCCATGAAACATTGTAATGTTATAGGCATATTGAGAAATGTTTTATCGGTATTGTGAAACAATCGGGACATGGGAACCCTCCCGAATATTGACGGGTATTGCGCACACTGGCACGTGGGCACACGTCTGCAAAGTAGGGGTGGCTCGGGAGAGAATGCCTGGCCTCCAAATGCACCATTAGCCAACCACCGACAAGGGCTGGTCATCAAGTGCAACAAATTCCGTGATTCTGTCGGTAACTGCTTTGACTTTTTGGTTTTCTGCCGTTGTCAAATACCTGTTGAATAGGCACTAATGTCGGTGATGGGGCACTCATTTTTTTTTTTTAGTGCTGCTGCTTCGTGCTCGTTAAATAAATTTTTGTGGCGATGGCGCCTTTTCAAGTGACTTATAAGATTGGTTGTGTTAAAACTCCCAGACTTTATTCCTCCTCTCGGAAACATTGCGGTACATGTATTACAAATATCAATCAAACTTGAAAACATTTTCATATGGGCGACAACACCAGCCCCCTCTCTCTCTTCTTCGTCTGCTCTGTGTTGGATGCAGATACCAAGCCAACTTTTAAGCGGCATAGTGCCACCTGCTGCACTGAGGAATTATCCACTAAAGTTTAATTGGTGGAATAATTTATTGGACCAAAATAAATTATCTAGCATCTATATATTTACTATATTTTATGTACTACATGATTATCGATGTAATTACAGTAGGAAAAACAGTTACTAGTTGCAGCCATATATTTGTGACTATCTAAATAAGAGTCACAAAACAATTTTCCTGGTATCTGGAAAGTAGATGTGGCAGCACATCTCTCTAACAGGAGAGAAAAATTGGATATTTAGCATGGGTAGTGATATTCATCATGGTTGACCGGACAAAAAAAATAGGGTATTATCGTGAAGCAGCCTTCGAAAAAATGCAAAAACACTTCAGCAGTGAGAGGCTGGATCTCATAAATTGCCACTTTAAGTGTGTGGGTGAGTGTGCATACAGTAGGGAAGTGATGAGAGGTTTTGGCAGCTGCACATACTGTCCTGATGGTGTGTGTGAAATAAAGAAGGACCGAGAAGGTAGATGGAGGACGTGGAGGAATAGAGAAACGCTGGTCAGTGCTCTCTCTCTTGGCACGAAAACTGAAATGATGCATCACGGAGATTTTGGTGGCCCCGGTAATGCTGATGACACCTTTTGTCTCTCATTTGTTAGTCAAGGTGCGGGCCGTCTTGGCCCGGAGAGGCAATCCTCCTCCCCATCCCTCTCCTCTCTGCTGATTTCGCGACCTGCATTGTGGCGCCGATGACAGGGAAAGCTCCGACGATAATCCCCTCGCCTCTGTTCTCCCGCTCACCTCCTCCTGCAGCCCCTCACCCTCCGTCAGCACAACAAAGGCTGTTTTCTGTCACGGGGAGACAGCTGCTGTGTCACAGTGTCAAAGTATAGGTTTCCACTCAACTCTCTGAAGTGGGACCACTTTTCACAACGTATCACGGATGGAGATGATATGCTCGAGTGCTGTCAGAGACGCAGGCGCAAGCACAATGACTTACACAGAGCACATTTCTGCAGGTTATTTTTAGCGTCACCGTAGAAATATTCCTCAACACAAAGCATCTGCATCTTCCCTCCACTCAGCCAAAGAGTTCACCTTTGTCATCCCGAAAGCACACACTCAACCGCCGCTTGAAATCACCCTTAAGATGGTTCTAAGCAGTGATGATGCATGCACACCCGTCAGAGCTTTAATAACCACCCGCATGAGCAAATTATGTGGAGCAAATGAGGCGAGCGGAGCTGGACATTTCTGTCAGACTGCCAGGCTGAACTCAAAATGAACTTTCTCCCTACCTTTTGCAGCTGAAGCTGTTTTTCTTAGGATGCGCTGTTCGGCACATAATAGGCCGGTTCTCGTTATCGACTCCTTCTAGGTGTGAGTCATACTTGAATTGTTAGACTAACAAATGTGAGGATTTTTCTTGCCAAACTCCTTCTTTTTTTTGCTTCTTCTCTCGCTGTGTCTCTCTGACCTTGTTGAAGTTTGGCATTTTGGATGCAGCGCTTTGAAAAAAAAAAGTTCTCGACAAATGGGAAATAAGGCTGTGTAATGGCACCGGTTAATGGCCCACTGTGAGAGCAGGATTTCAAACACACGCCCACGTGCACACGTACACACCATCCCCATGTTGGTTTTATAAAACTGTGACATTTCCCTGCCGTTCGCTCCCCCCCTGCTCGTCTTCTCCTCCTCTGCTCGCATTCAGCCGCATTCAGCCTGTTTGTCTTATCGCCGTCCGCCAGCTGGGGTTCGGATTGGGGATCTAGGGGGTCTCTCCTTCCCTCAGCTCTACCCCTCACTAAAAGAGGAAGCGGGGTGACAATGATTTGGCACGCTTCACACACACACACACACACACACACACACACACTCATAAACAATTACAGCACGCATGAGGGGCACACAAAGACACACAAACGCCCCGACGCGGGGCGCACACTCGCGGAGCTCATCCAAATTTCATGGCTGCAAGTTTGTGAGGACCTTCGAGGCGAAATGATAATAATATTGAAGAGGAAATATTGTCGGACTCCTTTCAGCTGGCTCTCTCCCCTTTATGCCATCATTAGATGCACCGTTTGCCAGAGTCTGTAATGCCACCTGCCTGTGGCTGTTAATGACTACAGCCACTCTCTATTCCCCCATTCGCCTCACTCACTTAAACACCTTAATGAACCACCTGTACAGTGTGTGTGTGTGTGTTTGTGTGTGTTTGTCTGCGTATGTGTATACCCATGCATTTGTATGAGGCGCCTAAACTGCTGGAGGGTTGCCCCCTGTGTATATGAGCCAATTATCTTTACTTACTTCTTTCCTAACGCCTGCTTTGAAATGAGCACAGAGGAGGTGGAATGGAGAGAAATTGCAGCCACGAGGAGCACAAGTGCCGGTGTGTTTGTGCAAGAGGCCAAAGGTTTGAGCCAATCATCGAGGCGACTCTGGCAAAGAAGTGTGGATGGTTTAATTATTTGGGTCGCGGCTACTGCAGCGGATAAATTGCCTTGATGTTGGTTCATAATTTCAGTATTTGAATCATTCGTATCGGTCATTTCCTTTTTTATTTGCCCACATTGAAGACAACAATCCCGGTCGCTTCCTGACCTTTTTCAGATGAATCCAAGTTTTTACCGCTGAATCTCAAAAAGGATGCTTAAAATTGACATCATGCATTTTCAACAGTGAGCACAACCTGAAAAGTGAAAATATGTTTTAAAAAATGTTCATATAGCAACAAACATAGCTTTCTAAGAAGTAGCCTCACCTGTAACGTAGACACCACCTACATGTTTACGTCCATTAGATTTTACCATCCAATTGTGTTGAGAATTGTGTTTTAAATGTCCGATGAAGGACTTTTCTGCAATGAGAGGTAAGCTGTCAAGAGGGAATCAAACATCATACTCCGGTATGGTTTTCTTCCAACAACTCCCACAGGCTGCGCTTTGAGTCCAGCACGGCGCAGCACTGCTGGAGTTAGGAGACCGAGGATGTCCCGCGATAATTACATAATCCATGCGTGCGTCGTGCTCCAGCATCCGCCAGAAATAAAAGTCTTCCGTCCCAGCTCCGGCAGGGTGCGGACTGCCGGAGCTGGGACGGAGTGGAGCCAGTGGAAGCCGGACCAGACACGTATCTGGTGGAATCTAGCCATAAGAATGGTTATTTCCAGTGCCAGTTTTCTGGCCTGGAAGTCAAAACATTGAGACCCGCGGACGTTCAGCAGAGCTTTAAAACCACGGCCCAGAGATCAGCACATTTTAGACTTGTCATTGCTACAAACAAGAACTCAGATGGCGGTTGCTCCGTCACTGCTAGATGTGGTGCGCAGGCTGTTTTTGAAGGTATGAGCGACTCTAGTGGCCAAACATTTCTTAATTCAACTTAATTTTCACCTTGAGTGTGTTCAGCTGGATGGAACAGATTGCCTTTAAAAAAGAGAAAAAAAAAAAATCCCAACTTTTTGCCACGGCTGAAGTTAGTAATTGGACTGTCTCTCAAGGTTTTTTTCAGATACGCTTGCCCAGACCTGCCTAATTAAGCCGGCGCAAACCTCTGACAGTTTCCCATCACTTTCTCTGTACTCCGGCCTTTTCTAATAACATGGGCCTGAACAGGTAGCGGTGCTGCTGTTGCTGACAATAACGCTCGTGTTTGTGCTGCTTGCCACGTCACTTTCAAATTACCCGAACACTCGAGGCTGCGGTTCCAATCCACTTGAATCTCTGTTTAATAAACAGAATTCGTTCGCTCTGTCTCGCAGCGTTGCCACAGGTGTGGACTGTGTTGTGTTGCTGAATTCACGGTCAAACGGTGGAGGTGTCTAAGCTTGTTACGTCCCTCCTAAAACCAACTGGACTGTGCTTTTTTTTTGTGTGTGTGTGTGTGTATGTGTGCGTTTTTTCTTTTTACATTTGAATGTGAAGTGGCTAAGTTTTGTTTTATAATTCACAATATTTATTTGATATGCAAATGTGTACACATGGGGACGTGGTGCCAATGCTTCCCTCGATATTCGCCTCATATATCAAGAGAGCCGTCTGAACAACAACACGCAGCAGCCCAACAAATGGCAGGAATCCAGCGGTGTTTAATACTTTGACTGGCCGACACATCACACGATCTAATTCAATCTCTTGGACGGTTCCATGGCTCCATAACAGACTCTAAGATTAGGACGGTGTCACTTCTTCGTGCAAGCACACACACATATTACTGCGTGCGAGGGTGCTGCCGGGCCCGGATGTCTCTGAGGTGTTTGCTCTGATAAAGGTCATCTCAACAATTAACCTTGTGCGTCGAGTATGGGAGAAATACAAACAACAGGACCGAAGCCCCTCACTAACAGGCAGACTAAACAAACACAGACATTTATACCTCTGCGCTCGGCACACAGTCACCTGGGCTTTGATTGCTTGGAGGGTCGAGGTGCGTGGCCCGGTTCATCATAGCCTTAATGCACGTATGAGCAGCAGACTCAATCCGACAGAAAAACCAACACAATGGAGGAGCTGTGCCCACGTCGAGCCCTTGAGAAAGGACAATCCAGCTGCAGCCAACAGCTTGGAGGCAACTTAGCTTTGTTATTGAACACCTGCCAGCTCTGGCTCCCAGTTCTCTGGAGTTATCTGAGAGGTGAAATCTGTCCGGGGTTGGTTAAGGTGAAAAATGGGATGTGAAACACCTGGAGGGGATTTTTATGAAATTATTAAAAAGTCTGATAGATAAAGATAGAGGAGGCTGCGGGTTTATCAGCCGTTTTAGTCATAATGCGATTTCATGTTAGCAAATCCTCATCAAGATATGCACCTGTCAAATGATGAAACACAAAAATCTCCCAAACTTTTGATTAAAAAATACATTTGCTGTGGAGTTTGCATGAAAACGTCACATAATCATTTTGAGCCTCGGTCGAAGGTAGCAAAGTCTCTGCCTATTTAATCTCAATGGAAAATCTAATGTAACATCTTAGACAGGAAAGCTAAAGGATGTTCAACAGTGCTTCATGTTCAGCCCATACTCTATTCACACTGTCAGCCTTGATTTACTAGCCACATATCAACTGCAACAACCACGACCAGACTCCATTTCTCAGTACACACTTTTCATGCTCAAAACAAGGAGAGAGAGAGTCCTTCCTCCTGAACTGCTTGTTATAAACAAAAAAGGGACCCAAATGCAAGACACAGATGCTGGCAGGTCAAAAAACAAAATGCAGGCTTTTATAAACAAAGCCCATATCCAAAGGCAATAGTAGGACAGGCGACAAAGAGGCTGGCAACACAACAAGGCTAACAAGGATCCTCGAGAAAAAAAATAAATAAAGAGGAAGACAAAATAACTAAGAACAAACCAGAAAGACACAGGGAACAACAGCAGGAACACAGAGGACACAAGTGGCACAAACTGCAGGACTGGGGAACAGATGCAGGAGTGAGGGAACAACATATGCTTAAACACACAACGACTAAATAACAAATAAATCACAGTAGAAACAGGTGGGAAAAAGACAAAGGCAGGAAGTGTAAAGTAAAGCATGGCACACATAAAACAGGAAATACCAAAAGTAAAACTAAGGACCATGACACTGGCTATCCCACTGATATACGGTAATACAGGGGGCACTTGTGATTAGAGGCAACATGACTGATATCACTAAACCTTTACAGTAACCAAGTGCCATGATAATATGAAAATAACTGCTGTAAATCACAACAGAACACAGCTTGATGGTTATTTTCTTGCATATTTAACCGTTTCATTTGCCACCGCATCTCCCCGCCTCACTTGATTTGATTCTCTCTGACAGAGTTATATATACGCTCGTATGAATTATGTATGTGCATGTGAGTGTACTGTACATGTGAATTAGTGTAATGCTGTACAATAGATGCGCTCACATATTAAGCCCTGTAACTACTGTCACGGTGGTGTCTTATGACCTTGGCCGTCAAATAAATCTGATTGATTGATTTGGTCATTTATTCAGTCATGTAACACTGAACAACTTGAAAAGTCTTTGCAAGTGGCAACCCAGTACTGGATGGCTTTTTTCGAAGGCACCATGTGTGTTCCTATTGCAAGAATCTGGCTGTTTCGACAGATATTTTGGCTGACAGCCATAGACTACTAATCCCTTACCATCGTAACATCGTGATTCAAAAAGCTCTCCACCAGAGAGCACAATTGAGTGGCATTGTCCCCTCATAGTTGCCCAAGTCTGTTGCTGCTTTACACTACATTATGTCTCCATGTCCCATTTATTATTTTCTTATTAAACCAGTTGAGTTAGGTGGAACCCAAGACACTTGGTTAAATTTGTGGCAGCAGTGTTCCTTTTACCCCGGGCGGCTGTTTCTCTCAGTCGTGCTGTTTTTACACACAGTTTTCTTATCTTAGCTCCCTTGGCTAGTTGGCCAACGTTGTTTTATGCATATGAGGCTGAACAAAGCTACGAACATGTGGTGCGGAGACGGGGACGCTTTTAAACCTGGCACAGAAATGTATGTTGGTGGTAACGGGACGTAGTTTCCTCTGCAGGGTGAGACAGTTGGAGATTCATGTCAGTGCAACGGTGGGAAACAGTGGCGGCTACAGTGGTGAGCTAATACGCAACTGCTGCCTTAAAGTGAAACTCTCGCAACCTAGGCTTTATTTGTGAATGTGAGTCAAACCTTCGGGTAAATGCATAATTACGACGAAAGAGGCACTTTTGAGATTTGCTGTAGTTTCATTTTCGGGCAAGTTCATTTTGAAAGGGAGGCACTGAGCTAGCGTCAAAAATCGCTATTTTTAAAACACTAAGAAGGCTCGACACAACATGAAACTTTGCTCGTAGCATCACCAGGGTCTCTACACATGAACACGAGCATTGAGAACATTGTTTGTGTATACAGAGTTTACTAAATAGCAGGTTTTTGAACAACTCACGTTAGCTGCTGCATCTCCGGTGCGCGGTCGTCATGGCATTCAAAAAGCCTGCTCCTCTCTCTCTCCTCGCCCTTTCACCAAGTGCGTCTTCCATCGTAATTATGCATTTACCCGAAGGTTTGACTCATATACATTCACAAATAAAGCCTAGATTGCTTTTTGACACCGAGGGGATACGCTTCCTCAAATTCCTCAAACAACGATGTCATCATCCGTCACGATGTTTCGCTGGAGACATCGTCATATGTGAATTCGGCAGACATTGCCCAAGCCTATTTGATAATTATTATAATTATTATCAGGTAGGCAGTGTGCATTTCTGCAAACCATGGGTATGATGCAGCTTTACATTTCTTTAGGTTCAAGTCTCAATGTTATCTTGTGTTTATGGTCCTGTTAGGATTAGGCAAATATCATATTTTGGCTTAAAAAACTGCTTTGGTCACCACGAACATGGCTCACGGTCTCAAACCGCGGTCATTTACTTGTCGGCCCTCTCACCTGTAACTCCACCACCATCCCCTCCACTTCCCCGTATGAAATACCTTTCCGTCCCCTCCTACACTACACTACAGTGCGCGTCGCTGTACAGTCGGTTTGCAGGAAGCTGCTCCGCGGGGAGTTGATCTCCAAAGCAACGAGGTAGCGAAGTAGGAGAAACTCTGTCCCACACACAGAGTGCAGTAGGTGGCGGAACGGCCTTTGTGCTCAAATGTCACACTTGTGCACTTTCTTTCCTTCCTTTTAAATTATACTCTTTGTGGAGCAACCAGCACACCTACATGCTGCGTATAAAGAGCTTTTGTGATATCTGCGCTCTGTAGATGTCAAGTGCCACATTGTTTCATCTTTCACATGGGTTTAGGATTGTTATTATGACTTCAGCTCGTTAATACAACCTCTGTAGACGCTTCTACTTTACATCCTGAAGTTCTAGGCACAGGAAAACTACAGGCAAAAGCCTAGAAACTGGTTAGAGAGTCGTTCCCTGCAAGACGGCTGTTATTTTTACAGTCAGTAATGCTCGCTGTCAGAAGCATGACACTTATTCCCTCTGTACTGGATCCTCTCCTCACTCCCCGAGCGTCTCTCTGCTGTCGTTTCTCCCCGTTCGCCCACTCATTCTTATGTCTAGTTTGTGTGCTTGTGATATGTGTGTGTGCGTGATTTTGAGTGTATTGGCTCAGGTGCATGCCTGTTTGGATAGAACTACTTTCTGCCGAGAGATACAGGAAATAAGTGTCATTCAGGATTTATTTTGCGACGCGTAAATACAAACACAAACGCACACATACACACGCGCACGCACACACACACACAGCCCTCAGAGTTGGAAGGCTTTCATGCTAGTGGCTCTGTGAGCGATTTGAGCTAATGTTGGCTAACTTTAAGAAAGATTATATTGGACCAATTGGAATTTTGGTGACGGGATCACCAAAGTTACTCCAGTCTAACCTGGGAGGAAGATGAATGTGGTTAGAACATCCAACAGCTGTTGCCAAGACCTGCCACTTAGAAATACATATGTCAACCTTACTGTACCGCCAGAGGAAGAGTCAGGGGGGTCACCAGTCAGTATGATGCATCATCTGAGAACCATCAATGTCTGTAGATAGAGATCAATCCTATAGTTGTTGAAAAATAACTCACAGTGGCACCAGAATAAAAGTGAGGAGATCCATCCAAGAATCGTTCAGCTATTTCATCTGGATGAAAGCACTGGACCAGCTGATTGACTGATGGACTATTAATCATTTGTATTTGACGCATCATTTTTGTCATCGCACAGGTGTGTTTGTGTGAATGTGGCTGTGTGCTCCGTCCAGTTTTAAGCTTCTGCTTCCCTAACAAGTCGCCATGGCCTCTGTAAAATGTGATAATCACCATCATCGACCGGTGATTTTAAACCAATCTATAAATGTCTACATAATCAGGCCTCCTCGGGTACTCAGTGACCTTGTAGATCCATTCGCAGTTTCTGGCTCGTTAACATGCGGAGCAGACGGCGCTAAAAACATTGTTCATTGTTTCTTATTCTAACTGGGATCTTTTTAAAAACTGAACTCGAACCGAAACAGTTCTTGAAGAGGGATCAGTCGTGCGGTCATGAATCATCTGGTGCTTCTTGTTTCATGGTGTTTTATTGGATTGTATTAGAGTGCGTGTCTTCTTGTATTTATTGTTGAGTTTGTGTTTGTATTGTCTCTCTTGTATTCATCTTTGAGTTTGATGTTTTATGTGTTTCAAAGGGTTTAAAGGCAGGGCATTAGTCCATAAATGCTGTGGTATAGCATCAGTTTATTGTCTGCATACATATAGACATAAACTAAATAAAATCACTCTTGTCCCCACAGTCTAGTGTTGTGAAGTGACTTGGTGGGTGCTGCGGTCATTGTCCTTGTCCATCCCTCACAGTGAACATGTCCCCTCAGCACTTTAGGAATAGCAGTTGCTCCTGCAGCGACAGCTCACCTTATCCATCCTTGTTTGGAGACTGTCAGAATATTTTGTTTCCCCAATACGCAAACAGGAAACATACTGTCCTCTGTCTATGCTAATGCAGAGGTTGATTAAATCAACCATTATATGAAACTCTCAGGCATCCTCTGAGGGTGTTTGTGTTTGTGCGTGCATGAGTGGGTGAGCCTTTTTTTTTTCTTTTCTCACCACCTCCTGGCCTCCGCTCTTTATGCATGAATCAGCAGGACTGTTTTTTTTTTTGTTTTCCCTGAATCGGTTGAATATGAGTGTGTGTTATCGTGGGCACCTTTTCTGCAGAGAGAAGCAGACAGAGAGTATTTGTATGTGTAAAGGAATTTCTTAAGAACAAAAGAGGCGGCGGGCGAGCAACAGACTGCTCAAATTGTGCATGTAATTCACTGCATCATTCATCTTGGCGGCTCTCTGTGAACGCTCGTCTCCGTTTTCCTCTGTGCCTGCTCTCAATTAGACACTCTCTCCTAATGCGCTTCATCCTTCTTCCAGCGTTGCCACTCCATCTTGTTGATCCCCTCGTCCTTGTCCATCCTTCCAAACCATGCTTTGAGACTTAAGGAGCCGAAAGGGGAAAGGACGGGAGAGAATGGATAGAGCCAGAGATAGTGGGTGTAATAGACAAAATTGGTTGGCAGAGATGGGTCGATAAGAGGGGGATGGATAAATGAACATTAGAGAGGAAAAAACCCCAAAGCACCCTTTTAGAGCTGCAGGTTTAAAGCCAGGCTCTTCTCACAGGGAGAAGTACTTTTCGAAGACTTTCAGAATGGAAATGGCTCTGAAAGGAGTGCTTCACCGCGCAGCCGGGAGACTCAGTGAATTGGGAACAAGGGCCAGCACGGCTGCATTTATTATGAGTCGCACTATATATTATGGATAGAGGAAAGTTGTGAAGCCTTGAGAGTTTCTTTTTCTCCGCCGCTGCCCTGCATGCCTCACCTCGCGCGGCTTCCTTTCCTCTGCTACCCGTGCAGACTAAAAGAGGAGGCTGAGCAGCGGGAGAGAGGAGCACGCGGTTTATGTTTTAAGAGAAAGCAGTGGAAGAGGAGTGCAGAGAGAGGGTAGAAGGCAGTGCTGACAGCAACGGAGAATATAAGAGAAGTAACACCATGGATTCATAATTTTACACAAACTTTTTAATGTTGTTGTTGGCAGGAGGACTTTGTCGTCATTGTCAATGTCGCATGTCTAATCATCCCCTTGCAGCAATACATGACTTAGTGGTGACTGAGACTATTAGCCTCGGCCATTTTCATTTGTTATAGTTCTCACAGGTTTGCCTTCCACATTATGTCATTTGCAGTGCTTGTGTGTGTAGCTGCACCCACTGAAATAATGGCCGCGCATCGCAAAGATTTTTTTTTCCCCCTTTTTCGGCTCTCTATCTGTGTCTCTTCAGCAGACACCGTGAAAACTGCAACAAAATAAAAAAAACAAAAAAACATACATATCCATTTCGGAAACACATAAGCTCAACAGAAATGTGGCGAATGAAAATAATACGACTGAATATGTATCACCAAAGTCCATGCGAAGGCACTTTATGAGCATCATACATAAATATGACACAAATAAAAGACAAGCACACAGCATCACAACATCTCCCACAGTGCCCTCATCTAAACTGTGGTCCTGTTAAATTGCCTATTAAATAAAGACCTCACATAAAAGGGCAATACATTTTTTTAATCACCTTATCTATTATGACTTTAATGACATTTTAATGACTTTATGAACTCAAATAGTGAAGACTTAATGACTGAAACATACTAAATTAACTCCTCGATGAATCAGTGAGGACAGAAGGACAAAAGAAGAGATGAGAGCAATAGTGGGAAATCATTGTGGTGTTTGAATACAACATATACAGTCGACTTAGAGACACACATGCGCCTGCGCATCAAGGCACACATTTTTTTCATTACCTCCTGCATGGTTTGACGGGACCTTTATAGAGCTGTTTATGTTTGTTTCTGCTCCTCTGTGAAGCATCACATACACAGGCCTGTCACAGAAACTGATGACAGGACAAAGAGCCGCGCTTCTTTTCTTCGTATTACTGGATGTAGCTTCTCTTTTTTTTTTTTTTTTTTAATCTCGGGTATCACCAGAGAGAGAATGAGTTCAAGAAATGTCTGCTTAGGTGTAAGTGCCAGCGTCAGAAGTTGAATGTCTGACAACTTCCTCCAGCTTAATGACACCAAATCTGAGGTCATCCTCTTTGCTCCCATCATTTTAGGCGATTGATAATGAGCTCCTCGGTCCACTGGCCTCTGATATAAAGCGCTCAGAACGAAATCTTGGTGTAACGTCCGACTCTGACCTCAAGCTAGACCCTCGTTAAAAAGGTTGTCAAAGCCTAATTGATTGTGTCTTTCAGTGATCTGAGAAGGTTGTTCGCACGTTAATCTCATCGTGTCTGAAGTCCCTGTTCACACGTCTCTCGCAAAAGTTTCTTCATTGTCTTCAACTCATAGAAAATGCTGCTTAAATGTTGATATACAGGTGCACTGGTGCCCCCTCATTAAAGGGCGACTCCACCAATTTTTCACATTAAAAGTGTTTACAGGTCTTGGGGAGTACTACTGCATATGTGAAAAAGTAATCACAACACTTTTGTGGTTCCAGAAGAAGCTGCGTGTAATCTGATAAATTGCCTCCAATGATGTCACTTAAGTTGCATTGTGGGTAATGTAGGTGGCAGGTTTTGGAAAAGGGAAGAAGGGGACCTTTTTTAAACTGTCAATGATAAATCCAGCAGTGTTATTGACCAATGAACTGCATTTAAAAGTGCCGACCTTACCCACAATGCAATTTAGCCGCAGAGTGACATCAGTGGAGGCAATTCATCAGATTACATGCAGCTTCCTCTGGAGCCACAAAAGACGTTATACTTCTTTTTCACATATGCAGTAGTACTCCCTTTGGGTGGCCAAAGGCATCTGCAGCAGCATCACTGTGGTCTTAAAAATCTTTGCTCCGAACATCTGTTACAGTTCATTTACACAGTAAAAAGTTGGAAAAAGACTCAAGATGTTATGTTCTTTTTCAAACCTTGTGCAAACCTGAATTGAACATTTGAGAGAACCTTGACTAGGCCTTTTCTGAACACGGTGCGAGGCATTGGTGTTGTCATTCAGTGCCTAGAGCAGTTTTCCCCCCTCGTTATTCACAGTTAATGGTGAGTGTAAGTGTTCAGAGAGACGTGCAACTGTTGAATGTGAACCTCTCAAAAGAAGTTAACCACTCAGAAAGAAAAAGAAGAGGAAGAACCCCAGAGAGACCCAGAGAGAACAAGAGCGTTAAAGGGAGTTAGAGTGTGAACTCGATCCGCCTCCCGCCGCCCTCCTCCTCATCCTCCTCCTCCTGTCACCAATCCATACCTGTCCGCCCACTGATTTCCCATGAGCCTTTGGGTGATTGTGTGAATTCATCCAAGTTGTGCCCCCTTTCCATGGAGTTCATGTCCACAAACACACGTGCGAGAGCGCTGTACTGTACACGAACGCTCACATTTGTGATGCACTCCCACGCGCACGCACGCACGCACGCACGCACGCACGTACTCGCTGTCCTCTGTGTCTTACATAACGCTTGTGTTTACAATGATGGAGGATGGATGAGTTTTGCGTCCTCCAGGAACCAGTGCAACATCATTTCTTATGCTCTGAAAGATGTTTGCCTGTGAAGCGCGCGCCTCTGTTTACATTGTCAGCTCTGTTTTAAATGCTGCAGAGTCTGCCGAGTGTCTCCTCTTTGATCACGGTGTTGTTATAGTGGGATATGGTTCACCCTGGTTCACCTCTGGCTCCCTGCCCACATGTGGAGAGAGACGGCAACAGAGAAAGACAGAGTGAGAAACAGAGAAAAAATATTTTCCACTGCCTTATTTCGCCACAGTCTTCGTTTCAGGGGCGGTGACCTCCCCCCCCCCTACGCCATCGCTGTCATTAGCCGGAGGTGTCTCGTACACACACGCAAAAACACACACACACACACACACACACACCCACTCAGCAGAAATAGTGAAGAGTTGAAGCACTTAAGGAACCCAGCGTGCGGCGGAGAGTGAGCTCTGTAAATTGAGTTGAGAGCGGGGTGGAAAGTTCAGCTGCAGCCCCGCCTGACGGACGGACAGACGGGAGAGCTCCTTAAGGAAGCTGTAGATGGTGTCAAGAGAAGTGAGAGATTACATTACGGGAGTTAGTGATTATGGTAGTGAAGTGTAAGTGCTGCACTTGTCATGATCAAAGCTGCTATTAGTGCTCTTAGCGCGGATCAAATCATTCTCATGAAACATGTAACATGAGCTCAGACGGAGGAGCCGTCAAGCAGGAGAGAAGACGGAGGCTGATTTCAGGAGTGCTTGGCATTTTTTTGTTCCTCTTCGTGGGTGTGTGCTTGTTTTTTCGAGTGGGAAGGTGTAGGTTTGAGGTCTTGCTCAAGGAGACTTTGGCAGGAGACTTTGTCAGGGGGCTTTGGGATTAATGTTGGCTCTGTCTGCATCGGGGCAGCCACCCTAAACACCCTGCCTTGGACTCTGTTATGTCTGTATAACCTTTGCACTGACACTTTGTGATGAATTATCCCCTCGGGGTGCAAAGCGCAAATACCTTCCCATCAATAATTCCCATCCAAACCCTCCATCAGCCTGTGGCAACCTCCAAATTTCTGCACCGTGGCACAGAACACGAGCGGAAAAAGTTGCTGTTAGCTCGCTGAAAGACAAACGACTCTCTTGACACTCCATGCATGGTCCCACACACAAATAGACAGTCGCTCAGCTTCAGGCGAGTCTCTCTGAGGATTCCCAATCAGGTAGCCGGTGCCTGTACCGCAGTAAAGGTGACCTCTTGTCCTCCGATGGTTGACAGCAATGGGACTGATCTGTCCCCGTTCTATTAGGGCTGATTATATCATTTAGATACAGATGGGTCGTTTAACCCAGCAGCTGTCCTCATCAGACACACCAGACTGAGCCCCCTGGTTAATGGCTCACGAGAAGCCATGAGGGGTGCAGAGGCTGGCAATGAAGAGGAAACGCGCAGATGAAATACATGGGCGCCAGGGTGGCGCAGTGGATGGAGTGGGCCAACCCGTGAGCAAAAGGGCTCAAGCCCATTTCCTGCCAAGGCTGTGCATGTGTGGTCTGTGTCGGCTGCATCCTGAACCCTTTCACGTTCACTCCAGCAACAATAAGTAAAACTTATCCTTACCAGCAGGGCGTGTACCGGGTATAATTTTAAACCAAACTGATGTTCGCCAGATTTATGACGATGGACAACTCTGCCGCAGAACCGACAGACTTTATCGTCTGCGTCCACCATTTTTGTTCCTCATGTAGCAGGGTCCCTCATTTTTTTCGTCACCATTTTTTGAGCACGATGTCGTCTTGTATGAATTAAATGTATTGATATTGTCAAAGCGCAAAACTGATCAGGAGTTTTGTGCTAACGCGCGGCGGGGGTGCGCACGTTGTGATCAGGTTTGTCGATCTGTGTAGAAGTTGTATGTTTCGGTGAAGGCAGCTTGTGGATTCTGACGATTCAGGAGCTGTTAAGAGTAAATGACGGAAGTAGACATTTCGGACAGAGTCAGCATGCATGTATCTATCTGTATTTATTTTTGATGAGTTAAAGTGAGACGTTTACATTAGAATTTAAACAAAGTTAGAGAACTGTAAAGTTGACATTTCCATCCCCATAATACCTTGCAGTCGTAGAATATTTTAACCCACTTGGTCGCACGGGGGTGATTGGTGGGCAAAGAATGTGACTACCTTGTAGTCTTAATGCTGAGTAGACAACTTTCCCCCTCATTAGCATTTCCCTGTGGTATTACTGCTGGAGCTGCTAGAGCAAAGACGGTGTCACCAACGTGGCTACCGCTAGCAGCCTGGCTTCTGTCCAAAACATAAACATAGGAAATCTCAATTTGACCCAGAAACCCTAATGCTGCTCATGTGTAGTTACCTACTGAATTAGTAGGATGGGTGCCGGTTTTGAACCGTCTGGACTCCCTCTGGTGAAGGGAAACACCCATCAACGGGGGGAGCAAATTTTGACACAACATCAGTGCTCTCCATCGAGTGAATTCCCGTCTGCTCCCTCTTGTTTGACCTCGGTGTCTATCACTCTCCCTCTTTGCCTCGGCGCGGTTCTTTTTCGTTCGCAGTGTTGAGTTTCCACAGTTGATCCAGTCGGTCCAACGAGACCTGGGGAGAGCGAGCAGGTAAAACGATGCCTCTTCCTGTTCTGGTTGTGCAACGGCAGACCGAATAGCATAGTAAAAGCAAGATTTATAGGGAACCATTCTATATGCAAATGATAAGAGTTTAAAATAGGGCTGCAATAAAGAAAACATTTATTTTGTGATATATTTAGTGTAATACAGTACACTTTTCCCTTTTCTTATCATATGAACAAGTAGCCATCGTGATTTAAATTCCAAAGGGAGTTGTTTACAGCTGTCATTACAGCTGTCTGGATTAATATGATGTAAAACACAGTAAAGCAAGCATCTCCATGTGTTTAGGAGGCAAACACCACCACATTTTCATTATCCTCACCTGAGAATGTCTTTAAAATGGTCATACATTAAGTTTCTTTTCACTGTCACAGTACATTTCTTGTCGTTTTTCTTCTTACACACCATCTGGTACATATGGTTTTATAAAACCACCATGAGCTGCGTGTCAGATACGTTTCTACAACAACAAGCAGCAAACAGCCGTGAGTCAGAGCGGGCCAGGTAAGATGTTTTTTTTAGAGAAGGAATTATGTCATACAGAAATAAATGTTGCACTCCATACAGCCATCCACCCACAAGTTGGATGCTACTGTAGAATACATCATCAAGGCGGTTAGACAGAGGATGCTCTTAAATTGCGGGCTGGCTTCACAGAAAAAAAGTGAGCAGTGGATGGAAATGGGGACAGTGAACCAGAAGTGGTCTACACATGTGGTTCTGGCATTAACGATGTTCCCGTCATTGCCACAGGACTCTTCACTGCAGCTACATGGAGTCTAATGAAGTGTAATTCACAAAACTGCTCTCGGGATGAAGAGAGGGGAGAGCGGTAATGGAGTGTTTGAGTCAGCATCACTGACACCAGTTTTAGGTCAGAGAGTGGGGTGCTGGTAAATTGGGTTACCTCAAAGAGGTCTGATTTAATCGGCGCAGTCGCAAGTCGAGCTGCGCTTCAGTGTTACATCTGCATCTTTCACGCACAGAATCGACCCGCCGTGTTTCTGTTCCTCCTCCTTTATCCCCAGCTCTCCTTCCCTAGTGACACCTCCACTCAGCAGCATGTAGCTCACATGCTCCTTAATGAAAAGGCTCCTCGCTGAGCCTGTGGGAGACACGCATGAGCATGTAACGTGGATAAGACGCACACACTGGTATTGAACCGGTGTGCCTGTGGTCCGGGCGGGGGTGGGATAAACGCTGTCTTCTCTTGCAGAGAGAGGACAGACTCTGAAAATGGAAGCGTAAATTTTCTCTCCTCCTCCTCCTCCTCCTCCTCCTCCTCCTCCTCCACACA
>OMLP01026354.1:0-10262 GCA_900302685.1 Spondyliosoma cantharus | reverse complement strand
TTTTTCCTACATTGTGGACGACAGATCCCTGTCGAAATTGGCTGGAGTAGAGCTAGTTAGTTGTTAGTTGCTAAGCTAAGTGAGCTAAAAGCTGACAACTAGTAGATCTAAACATACAGCAGGACTAAGGTTTTGTTCAGAGGAACATGAAGCCTTAAAAAATGAATTACTTTACTCTAGCTCATTTTTTAAACGCTTGTACCGAAGCGTACAATTTAATCCTTCACCTGGGTCCAGTTTGGCGGTAAAAGATCTATGAATGGCAATACTTTTTTTTTGTCCTTTTAATGACTTTGTTATTCATAAAGAACAGCTTAAGAACTACAAAAGTACAAAGTCAAGACACAATATTTGGATTTTGGGACGGTCAGCATTCATTCAGGGACAGTTGCAATCGTTTTTTCGAGTCAGTTCCAGGATGGTGGTGGAAAAAAGGCCTTGTTCTGCTTTATTGGCCTAAAGTTTAGGGACTGTATATTAAAAGACGTATGAGTTGTACATCAAATTAAAATTACAAGCGAGCCCTTTAACCTCACAGTCTACGCTTAATTTCAAATCTGATGTGCTTGAGTGCATATCCCAAACAATGAAATACATTTTCTTACTGCGCTGTACAAGCCTGTAATGACTGTACTATTTGGAGGTCTCTGTTAACGTCTAGATTCTTAAACACATATCTGTGCACAGTCCTTCTATCATGTGTCTCCCGTTTCCTGAGAACCTGGTAAATGTTACATGAACTATCTGCTGCTCCATCTCCACTCGGCCTCTGTATTGTTTGTGTCCCCGGGGAAATATGGCAAGGAAAATCTATTTTTCCACTGCAGTAGTTTTTCCTCCGAAAGAAAAGAGAAAACAAGCGAAAAAAGTGTTGCCGGGGCCCCATCCCCTCCTGCCCCTCCCTCGCTGTTGTCTCATGGTTGATCTTTCCAAACCATCGGTTGCGTTCACAGAGGGATTAATGGTTTCTGCGAAGCCAGCCAACCCATGGAGGGAACGGAGCCTTCGAGCGAATGAGGAACAGCTGGTCTCCCCCTGCTTGTGACAGCTTGAGTGTTTGAGTGTGCGTTTGTGTGCGTGCGCGATGGTTGCAGCTGACCTCTGAGAAGGGTCAGTAGTGCCGTCCCTGGTCTGAAAGTGGGCCTTAAGGTTTTTTTCTCCCATCCACTGCCCTTGTTGCTGCTATTAAATCATAACACTGACAATGGGTCATTAAAAGTGCTTGAGTTTTTGTTTAATTAATTCTGTTCATCTATGTGTGTGAGAGAGAGCGTCATTTTCAATTTTTATGAGCCATGTCAGTGACAAATTTCCGATAATTTTGGGATCATCAATAAAGTTTTTCTGAATTTCCATGAATTTCCTGGGAGCTGGTGCGTTGGTGGATCAAAGCTCTGACAAATGGTTAAAACATTTTCCAGTTTTCGGTTTCAGCTTTTTGTAAGTGCACATTTCACAGAGCTTTTTGTGTTTTTTTATGCTTGTTTGAAGATTTTTTTTTGTGATCAACAGACGAGACAGGACGAACATCCGAACAACAACAGCAATGCGGAGCACACACGGTGTTGTCGACGGGAATTTAGATACAGTGGCTGTAATAAATGTTAAGAGGCAGATAATCCCAAGCAAAATGCTAATAACCGTAGAATGAAAAGGAGAAATCCATCTATAGCAAAGTGGGGCCCTTGGGCCAAAGTCGGCCCTTCGTGATGTTTATCGTGGCCCACCTGTTTGTAGCTAAAAATACATGTAAGAAGTGTCCTGCTTTAGTTTTTTTTTATTTGAACACAAATTGTGCCCTAAATTGGATTTGAACTGGCAAAGGAGGTGGCTACAGTTTTCAGATTTTCTTTGACTGGAGGTCAGCTGACTGGAATTTAGCTCCTGTCACACACTGGCCCCTGCTTTCTCCTCCACAGGCCCAAAGGTCACTGCTAAGCGCTAATGGGGAGATGAGGAGTGCGTTTGAGTGTGTTTATGCGCCTGGGTGTGTATGCGTGTATTCCGTGTTGTTATGATTGCTGAGAAGAGTCTTCCTGCTATTTCGGGAGATCTCATTGTCATGTTTATTCTACCAGTCTCCTTATCCCATGGCTGTTTTGTTTACAGGATAGCAACGATGTGTGCTCACTGCTCGCGCTGTAAGAATGGCAGCACTTTGATATAATCTCCCCAATTATCTGTCGTCAATTCCGCCTATATTATTCCTCTCGCCGCGGCAGCTGGGGAGGAGATTGGTTTTGTGCATGTCGAACGGCAACAGCTGCATCCACTAAAACAGACAACTACCTCTGCACACCTCCCCGGTCCTTCTTTTTTTTTTTGTGTGTGCGTCTCCCTCCCCCTTTTTTCTCTCTCACTCAGTGGTGGGCAGGTCACCCTGAATTATTCATCAGTGTGAAATGAAAAAGCTCATGGATATTGAATATCCCCTCTGAAGTGGTGGCCAACCTTGTGTTTTTTTTTCTTCTCTTCTCTTCTCTTCTCTTCCTTTTTTTTTTTTTTGCTGCTGAAAAGAGTGAAGAGCCGCAGATCTCATTGCCAGGATATTTCAAAGGTTAACCGATTGCTTTACCTCATGCACATATTTACTTTCTTCATGGTCTGTGGCCGTCGAGGAGGGGGGCGGAGGGAGAAACCGGGAAGGATGAAGAAAAATATTGAGGAAGAGAGGAGATGAAAAGAGTGGGAATAAAAAGGTAGAACGCTAATCTGTGCTCCCGCGGATATTTTTCTCATGGAAGGACTCGCCACAGTGGGCAGCCTCGTTGTGTCGCCGTACCCGATTCACTAACCTTTTTCTCGTCGCACGTCGTGAGGCCCGTTCCTTCCTGGAACGAGTGCGGCTGTGGTCGGCTGTGGTCGTCCCGATCGACCGGTTGTCATTCGTTTCCCGTGCGGCCCGCTGTGTTCCTCCATTGTCCTCCTGCCCAGTCTTTTGTCCTGTGGTTTGATCTGCTGCCCGCACTGCAAATCGATGCTACTGGTTGCCATTCATTCGGCTCAACAGCCAGCAAACACAGCAGGGACTCTCAGAACATCTCCCATGTGAGAACATACAAAATGGGCAGCGAGGATAAGGGGGGGGAAAAAAAATCCTTGTTGTTTTTACATCTTAAGGACATTTCAGTCACATTTCTGTGTCCACCATTTGCTGGCATTATTGTCTTTACTTGTCTAACAAGAAGGCTGAATGCTGTTTGCCTGAAGGACAAAGACTTAAAAGACTCTTTAATACCGGAGAGCAGAAGCAAAGATAATGAATAAATAAAATTAGTAAAACTGGCGAGCTCCTCCTCCCTTGTTTTGTATGCTTTACTGTGCTGTCTTTGGCCAGTATGTTGCTACTGCCCTGCACCCTTTCAATCATTACAGTCCATTTTCCTCCATTCCCAATTTCTACTGCAGCATAGACAATTACTTAGGAATCCTTTCAAGCCGTGTTCCCAAGCCGTAGAAAGACCAAAAAGTGCCTGCAGGAAGCGGCTAACTGGCTAACCTTTTCCGAAAGCATTCTAAACAGAGTCATAATGACTGACAATTGTAGAGAGGAAAGCGATTTTATTTTCCGATGAATCAAACAAGTCAAACTATTTGTCTTCCAGGAAAGGCTTTTTGAGGCTGGCGCATTTTTCGCTCATTCGAGAACATCTTGGCTCTTGCAGGTTATTGCGCTTCAGCTCAAGTGAAAATGGATCAGCTGATAGGCGCACGGGAAGTTGGGCCGGGTCGGTGTCAGGCGTTCCAGGTGTCATATCGTGTGACCAAAAACTCCAGTTACAGTGGGTTTCTGGGGGGAAATGGTGGGTTCTCTCTGCCAGAGGAAGTGTGAAATATCATCTGCCGTGGTGGAGTGCGGTGAGTAGGTGGGTGGGAGTTTCTTTTCAGAGAGGGGTTACGATGATGAAAATGGCTGTAACTCTTTAGCAAAGTGCGCTTTAAAAGGCTGTAAGTGGACACCTCATAGTATCTGATGGCTGAGTCCTGGCTGACAAGACCCCGCGACCCTGGTGTATTTATCGTAATGGAGCACAGCTGGGCCGCGGCTTCTATGGGTTAATAGCCGTGTGACAGCTTCGGGGGGCGGCTCGAGGGGGGGAGCGGGAGTTATTGTGCATGTATGCATTTTATTTACTCGTGCACTCTGCTGAGTGGCACGCGGGGGCCGCACTTGGGAGGGTGGGACTCTCTGCTGTGTCTCCACTCTCTCTGCCAGGCCAGATGGCTCCTGTCACTGAGCGAGGAGGTGGAGCGATGGAAGGGAAAAGGGGAAGGAGGGGAGCTCTGAGTCGCCCTTAACAGCGCCAGAGTGGCCCGTCCCCAGAGCCACCACATCTGGAGACCACCTGCAGCTGGCTCACCCCGCTTCCTCCGTCCCTTTCCCCTCTCGCATACGCTCACTTTCTCACTTTGTTTTTCCAGATGGGGGAGGTGGCGGTGGCGTGTTTGGTCAGGCTGTGATTTGTGCCCATATTTCAGTAACTTTAGTGTGCCTCTGCTGTGGGCAGAGCGGGAGGGAGGGAGTGGGTGAAGGCGGGGATGGGAGGGAGAGGAGGCGGCGGTGGTGTGAAAGCGTAGCAAAATATCATTTTATTTTATGACTGCACCAGCCTCTGAGAGTTGTGGGTTTTGTATTCGTAATATTTCTTTCTTTATTCCTCCCCAAGTAAAAAAAGGCAGAGTGAGAATGTTCGCTTTTCTTCCCTTCACTGTTGCTGCAACTGATCCAGAGGCCACAGGGGGGCTGTTCCTGCCTGGAAAATAAAGCCTGCTTGCCCTCGTTGGCTCCCCCCAAATAAAATACACTCATTTGCATTCCCATGCTGTAATTTAGCCCTCCTCTCTCTCTCTCTCTCTTCTCTTTCTCTTTCACTATCTCTCTGTCCCTCATCCCTACATCTTTTCAGCCCCGGTCCTTGCGGTTCCGCAGGGATTGGAACGTGGGAGGGGAAGAGAGGAGGGGAGGCAGAGAAAACAAAAGCAGAGAGGCAGTGTTGACTCAGGGTTGTTATCTGGACCGCTGTTGAGGGGGTGGGGGCTCTTATGTGTATGTGTGTGTGTGTCTGCGTACAAGCCTGGGGGGGTTATTTACCCTGGCTGCTGCTGCCACGGCAGGTGCCTCTTGGTGGATAAACCTGGGCCTCCTAAATAGATATTCACCGTGGGGAAACGAGACTGGCGTCACCAAAAAAACGCATTTCTACGCCTCTCTTTTCCACCCTCTCTCAGCCTCTCGTCACACCAAGTATGTACAGTCTGTTGAAGATCAGCCATCTTACTCCCAAATCCCAAAAAGAAGTGTCACTGAGCATAAAGGACAGAAAAAACCTCAGAGGACTTGTGGATGTTTTCTTGGAGCAGAAGGATAACGTTGTTATCAGCGTGTATCTGTGCTGTACAGCACCTCCGTCTTTATGTTAGGAGCAACGACTCTCCTGATATTTTGGTTGGATGCACTCACAGCTTGTTTCCTTCGAGATTTGAGCTCTTACACTAAGTTGTTGAGCGAACAAACATGACCTTTGGCTAAAACGATATTGCATTATTCATTCCCTGTGCACGAGACGCTGAGAGGGTAAAGAAATTGTTGTCTGTTGCCCAGTTATTATCTTGGCATCAAGTTAATTTGCTCCGGTCCGAATCAGTGGGTGAGATGGAAACCTCGCTGAGTTCGAAAACATTCACTCCAATCGTTGGTTATATGTGTTTGGGGCGAGGACATACTGCAAGCGTTCCTATCCACCCAAATATCAAGAATTCAATACTAGTCCAGGTCAAACCTTTGATTCATTCTCCGGTTTGCTGCAAGCAGCTGTCGATTTCACCCATCCACATCGCAGTATGCAAAGAGTTGGGTCAGATCAAGATCAGATCTGTTCTAGAATCTGTTCCTTTGAACGGTCCTGCCGTCTCATTTCCATCTAGTTGTAGGTAGTAATTTCTAATAGTTGTAGTTTTATTTGCTCAGGTTTTCAGATCTTCAACTATGAGACCTTGGTCTTAGCCCCAACAGTATATGTTTTTTTCATTGCACTCCGGAAGATACAAGATCCTTTTATGCAAAGATCCCGCTATACTGCCTTTAAGATTAGCCGTCATTATGTTACAAACAAAAAAACATAACATTTTTTGGCATAATAATTTGCATAATGCTGCACCAGAGTGTGATTTTGGATAGCATGCCATGGGCACTGCCTCCCAGCAAGAAAGTCCTGGGTTTGATTCCCAACTGGACTTTCTGCAAGTTCTCGCTGTGTTCGCCCATAAAAACATGTATAACCTTCACAATTCTGTGTTGCCAGAATGGCAGAATAACGCCGCAACTTTTCCACCCTGGAGAGTGGGGCTGCACTATTACTAATAACTTAATAGTTTAATTAAGTTTAATAAAAATTGTGATGCATGTTTTTTTGCGGCGCTACAGTACCATAGGTTTCTTTAGCTTCAATTCAAACTTGAAGGTAAAGTCTTTTAATTTTTTTTTCTGGCACAAACCAAACACCATGAATATTCTATAACCTTCTAGTGGTAACCGGAGAAATATGTTGTTTTACAATTTGGGTGAACTGACCCTTTAATTACAAAGTGTCACAACATTAGCATATAAGCCCGCACATACTCTTGATATCAAGTTGAAAGTCCAAAAAGTCAAAACAGTAGTAATACACCACAAGATAGAGTTGTGAAAGAAAAAAGGAATAAACGTTTCTTAAAGTCGGCAGGGGTATTCTTCAGGGCACAGCTGCTCCTGAGCTGAACCCCCTGCTGACCCGAGTCCAGCATCTGAAATGGACCCCTGAACCTCTGGTCATAATGTGGTCAGCCGAAGCCTCGTCTCCAAGCGGCAGGTTGGCTCGCTCTACCATTCGCTTTCTTAAAATCCCTTTAAGTGCTTTAGGGGGATTTAACAGGCCTCTACATCCAGCGTCCTCTCAGCAGCCAAGTTCCAGCGCTTACAGGAAAAGGGCGCTTACAGTATAATTAGGCTGGTTAAAGAAGAGGGCTCCCTCTCAACGGTAAATCCACAAGGACTGTAAGGAGGTTCGGACCATTTGTCGGGTCTTCTGGAGCGTGACCGCTGCTCTTGATGCCTCACTGTGCGAAAGGTCAGGGCTATAAGAAGTCACGCAACAGGAGGAAATCAAAAATGTATTATTATGCTTCAAAAAGGGAAATGCCTCTCAGGAATATTGCACTGTGGTTCTTTTGCATCTAAATCCGCATCTGCGGTAGTGCTTTTTTGAAATAATTTTAATTTCTTACAGACTTTCATGAGGAAAAGTATTCATTTGTGTTTTAGGGAGATTGGTTTAATCAGATTTTTAAGTCCTTGTGCACTAAAGCACCAAAGAAAAGGTTGATTTTCTGGTCAGAATATCTTCAAATGATAGAAAAATTAAGAGAGAAATGACAGAAAAGAAGAGAGAAATTGTTTTTTTTTAATATTTAAATAAACACTGATTTAGAGGGAGGACATAAAAGAGCTCAAGACAATGAATAGTAATAGATTTATTTTATCTCAGGTCCAGTTGGTGTGTCAGGTTGTGTGGCAACAACTGGGTGTGTGCAGGCGCCACATGCGTGAGCACTAAGGTGTGGTTGTGGCTTTTTGCTTTACGGCGGTAGAGGCGGAGGGGAGAACAGAACAGATGTAGCCTTCAGTACTGGTTTAGGCCCAAGTCTGGCTGCTCTACATCTGAAAGAGGAAGTGTGTATTTGTGTGCGTGTGTTTGTGTGTAGGGGGGGGGGCCTGCTGTGCCAATCTGTTCTCATTAGTGTTTACTCGCCCCCTCCAAACATGTAACGACATGCACGTCAACTGCTGGAGTCGGGAGCGTATAGCTGTTTGTTCGCACCAGGTCTCTGGCTGCACTGAACCTACACCAGCTCTGTCCAGATATCTCTTCCATTCAAAGCTGCGCTCTGCCTCTGATTGGCTGATTACTCTCATTGTTGATCTTTTTATTACTTTCTTGATTGTCTGAAATGTCAGAAAATGGTGATAAATGCCTCAAATGTCCCAAAGATATTCAGTTTACTCTCATAGAGGAATAAAGAAACCAGAGAATATTCACATTTAAGAAACTGGGATGAGACAATTTGGACATTTTTTTCCTGAAGAAATTCACTTAGTTGGTGAATAATTTCATGGTTGACAGCTATTTGATTAATCAATTAGTGTGTGTCAGTGGCAGCTGCTGGAGATATTAGAGGCAGATCCTTGCGATACATCAAAGATTTTGCAGTTTTGTTTTTTTCAGATCTGACTAAATTCACAAAAAAACTCAAAGAATGCTGCAGTTTCATTAATGCAAACTGAGAATCAATGTCAAGCCAAAGATGATGATATAAAGAAAAAGTCAAGCCTCCACGAACGATCTTCCCTGACTACACTGTGAAGATTTAACCATAAGGTTGTCAAAACTATTGATATTTAAATACTTTTTGGAAATTAAGGGGTTTTAAATGATAAAGTCTGTCTTATTTATATATTTGATAGTATCGAAACTACCAAAGCTATGAGAACAGATTCTCAACCCGAGGCTCCACAGATACCGACATTTTTACAAATGTTGGTATGGACTCAGACTTTTTCTGTACCAGCACCTGCGTGGAAAAAAAGAAATATGCTATTTTGTGTACTTACAAAAGTTCATCATGCCACGCTCTGTCAACTGATTAATTTAAAAGTTATTAATGAACCCTATCTAGTACCCAAAACTAATGATTTGGATTTGGCAGCATGCTAAGAGCTCTACATGGCGTTCTCTGAAGCACTGAAGAACTTGATTTGGGTAAAAAGACCGTTACGGACTTCTTCAAGATTCCTGAGCTAATTTTTTTCGTTTGCCCATCAGTTAAGTTGAGATTTATCGCCACACCAAAATGGTTACGAATTGTAACCGCTTTATTAAAAAAAAATGTTAAAATTCCACTATTCTGAGCCAAGCAATCACATAAAAAGACCGTGTCGGGACTGAAGCTCAACAGCACTTGTGAACAGAGCAGCAGCAGTCAGATATGATCTTTAACTGCTTACACTGGAGCTCAATAGCGTCTG
Organism: Spondyliosoma cantharus; assembly: GCA_900302685.1. Taxonomy (NCBI): domain Eukaryota; kingdom Metazoa; phylum Chordata; class Actinopteri; order Spariformes; family Sparidae; genus Spondyliosoma; species Spondyliosoma cantharus. The sequence goes on along the minus strand of OMLP01026354.1, from coordinate 1,201 downwards.
ACCTTTTGACCTGTGGAGCTGGCAGCCATCAGTGGCCAATTCACAAAATCTCCGGCGCTCTTTGATTCGCCCTTCTCTTCGTCTTTTTCCTAAAATATCCCCGACCTCTCAGAACGGCTCTGTCTTCATGAGAAGCTGTGATCTGCCACGTTCCATATTAACATATTGCTGTCAGTCAGGGCCCCCCTCCTCCTGCTCATCGTCTAATGTTATTGAAGAGAGAAAGATCAGAGGGGCAGGCGTATCCCCACACTCCATCAAGAGAGTGTGTGTGTGTGTGTGTGTGTGTGTGTGTGTGTGTGTGTGTGTGTGTGTGTCTGTGTGTGTCTGTGTGTGCGCGTGTGTCTGACCGGCTGGCAGGAAGTGGGGGCTCTGCAGCCTTTGATGGTCACACTCCCTCAGATGTGTCATTGCTACAGACGGCGGCTCGCCTGACACACCGTGTCTCTGCTCGTTGGGCTTTCGCGCGCAGAGAAACAACAGCCATGATATAGTCACGTTAACACACACACACACACACACACACACACACACACACACACACACACACACTTGCAGTGGGTACACACAATTATTCTGCATAAAAAGACGAAGTGGCGTCCCGTCGGGACGGACAGATCCACCCACCCCTCTGAGCCAGAGCTGCTCGGTCCGTTCCACCTTTCCACTTTACTGTCAGTGATAATCGGTTCTGGCGTGTGACCGTGCCGGGCTCTTTGTCTATTGGTCGCGCCTGTCATGCAGCCGGTGAGGTGTGTGTGTGTGTGTGTGTGTGTGTTTATGTGCATGTGCGTCGCCGTGCTCTGGCTGCGCTGCAGAATTGCAGGGAGGCTCCGGTTACATTGTTATTCTAAACAGGGTGTTTTCAGCCGCTCGTCCTCCTCGCAGTCATTCAGCAGAGCGATCTGTCAGTTCGCTCCCCTCCCTCCTTCCTCTTCCCTCCAGGGACCAAACTGTGAACTTAACACACTCGGCTCTGATGACTTCCCTGATGGTGCGAAAAACAGCCAACTCTACAGCTGTAATGTTATTGCTGGAGTGGCTTGAATGTTGCATTGTTCTTCTGGTTTAAAGTGTGTGTGTGTGTGTGTGTGTGTGTGTGTGTGTGTGTGTGTGTGTGTGTGTGTGTGTGCGTGTGCGCATGTGTGTGTGTGGTGTTTGGGGGAGGTTGTTGAGGTCTAGATGAAAGTGGAAAAGCAGA
>OMLP01026337.1:0-13028 GCA_900302685.1 Spondyliosoma cantharus | reverse complement strand
ATTAAAAAACAAGAAAAAGACGGATGGGGGGGAGAGTGGTGCCTTCAGGCGAGTAACACAAAAAAACTAAATCAAACCGGTTCTCCTCGCCCAGGCCCACCGAGCTCTCACAGCCCGGCTGGAGACGACCCGCAGCGTCTGTCAGGTCCGTCAGTCCAGCCGTCAGCCCTCTGCATACAGACTGGGAGAGGTGTTTTCTGATCACGGCCGTCAATCAGATTTCAAAGCTTCCTCCTCTGCCAGCGATAACAGAGGAGCGAGTGTCAGACAGCCTGTTTGTGTTCGTCAGTCGGTACATCATCGCAGATCCTCCGACAGGACGCCGGTGTCATTCCGGCCTAGCGAGCGCATCTGACTTCGCCGGTCGCGGGTGCAGATCCATTTTTGGGAGGGGTGTGACGAGGCTGGGCGGGTCAAAAGATCAAGGTGTGTGTGTGTGCACCTGAGGCGGCAGCTGCAGAGGCCAAGCAGTGACAGTTGTGAGGAGATGTCTGACCAGAGTCCCCCGCTGAATCCACAATGAGCAGCGCTGTAATCGCTGCCCAGGAGAGAGCATTCACTTTCAAGGCTTTACGGTAGCGTTCGACAACAAAATGGTCTCCCGTCTCCCTTTGGCTGGAGGAGCAAAAGGTTACCAGCAGCAGCAACGTTTGAAAGAAGAAGCAGATAAAGGAATATTTGTGCACGGGAAAATGGAGAACAGCTTCTGTGGTGGAGCAGAGGGGTAAATCCTCCTGCAAACATCGCCTGAGAAATCTAGACGGAGCAACATCAATGCGGATTTCATCTCGCGGGTCAGGAGCAAGTTAAGGCAAGTTTAGCTCTAAAGACTTGAAGGAGGCACAAAAGTTCGCTGGCAACGAACCGCATTCCTATTCCAAAGTTTTTTATCTCACGTATTAACAACACAAAAGGTTGGAAGGAGCCGATGGATCAGACGCTAGAGGTGTTTCTCAACCGACACCAGCTGAGAGACAGCGGGAGACTCGTACCGTGGAGTCGCCCCCCCCCGCTGTGAGTCACACATCGACGGCTGATGGGAGTTCATAATGTGGTCAACTCGCCGCTTCTTGTCCAAACACACCGTCTCAGAAGCGCCACTCTGCAGCGAGGAGCAAACAGCAGCGCGAGCCAAAGTTACAGCTCAGACACCCGATGATTTATTCTGTTTAAAGCGAACTGAAATGTTCAGTTTTTCAGCTGAACTCCCGCTGCTCTCTCCTGCAGCCGCCGTGAGACACAACTCCGAATAGATTTTCTTATTTGTTAAAAAAAAATAAAAAAAGAAGTCTGGGGCTGAGGCGGCACGATGAGTTCAGGTTAGCACGAAAGGTTCAGCGATTCATTTAATTGTCTGCTAAAACACGGGGCTGTACAGTGAAACGTAAGCTGTATAACATGTTGTATTGTCATTTTAAACCTATTCAAATATGCATTTTGTATCAATTCACATGTAATGTTCAGCGGTCGTTGCGTCCGAGAGAATCGCGGTTTGATTCACGTTCGGGTCACGATTTTCATTTTCGCTGCAAAACACGATTAAAATAATGATAATGTGACATTTGTGGCAAACAAACGTGTTTTCTTCCATCTGGAGAAGAAGATTTGTGGGTCGAGCGTCTCTGCAGCGACGCAGAACTTCATTATGATGCCGTTCTGTCACACATTTTGACCTTTGTGGAAAAAGTCTGAGCTTCTGCGATCTGGGATGTTGCACTTGCCCGCGATGTGATTTCGTGTAGCCGCGCCGTGAATTTTAAAGTAGAGACGAGGTTTTTAACTTTCCACCGAGATTTCCAGCGAGTTCTGAAATCTCAAACTTCTCTCTTTCCCCCCCTCACAGTTTGTGTTCTTCTGTATGTGCCAGCATAAATTATTCAGCAGTATTAAATATCTAAAAAAAATAAAAAATACAAGAAATATCAGTGATATTTTAGAAGACAGCACCTTTTCTATGTAGGACATTTACGTAACAAACCCAACCCCTCCGCTGCTGGATATCAATCTTCTCATCTGTCGGTGGGTAAAATGGCAACAGCTAAAAAAAAAAAAATCTTCCTGAAAATGTCAGAGTGTTCGGTTAGAGCTCACAGAAAAACAATCAAATGGAAAACAAAAAAAGCGTCACACACATCCAGCTCTGCCGGCAACTCACAGAAACAGTGCTTTTCACTTTTCTCTGCCCCGGTAAGTGTCGGCCTTTATTTCCTCGCGCTCTGTAAAAAAAGAAAGATCCTCGTACAATCATTTCCTGGATCCCACAGGAGAAGAAAGAAACAGATGGGGAGTGAAACAGTGCTGCTTGTCTGTGTGTGTGTGTGTGTGTGTGTGTGTGTGTGTGAGTGTGTGTGTGTGTGTGAGCAGGCATCATGACATAGCCAACCTGTGCGTAGGTTGTGTTGTAATCCTGCAGCTTCAGGAGGGAATGAAAGAAGGAAGAAGGAAATTGGCCGTCACAGGAAACCTTTTCTTCACCGTTGCCTTCCTCCGACTGCCGCGGAGCGAGCGCACTTCACCCGTCTCTGTCTTTGTTGTGCAATTAACATTACACCCGTCACTTCTCAGACAAAAGGCCTGCACGAGGACGACCTTTTGCTAACCGTTCCTGGAAGGCACGTCGGTGAGTCGAGCCCCACGAGTGCTCCTCTGTTACCTGTGAGTACCTGACTGCTGTGTACCGGACGATAAATCGACCACACGATTATGGACCGCCACATTTATCATTCACCCGGCTTAAAATGCGACAATGACAAAAACCGAACGTCGTGCAGAGAATCGACACACTTTCTGGCGTTGAGAAAACCAGAATCGAACCCAACGCGTGGGAACCGATGGACGATCAAACAATCACGTAAATATCCAGCTCAGCTACTACGCTCTGCTCAATAATCACATCTTTACACTCAACTTTAAACACAGCTACAGTGTTTGGTTCTGGACTTTGCGACGTATCGCGCAATATAAACTCCGGGTGACACACGATCGCCGTCGGTTTCCTGTGTTTCTGTTGGTCGCCATGACGGCTGTAACTCAAACCAAACACTGTCAAAACACTCATTAACCCCTCCGCGGACAGAAAGCCCACACACACAGTGTAAATGTTTAAAAAGACAGAGCAGGGATTCACAGCACATCACCAGAGTATCTGCTAACTGTATTCTTCTTATACATCCATGACTTTAGCTACCGCTAGCTCAGTTAGCCGTGCAGCTAGCAAGACTAAAAGGAGCCTCAGACCACAGTGGAGGAGCTGGTCAGCATGCAAAGAAAAAAAAAGCTGTGGTTTCATCACATCCTTTTGATTCTTCCTGAATGTTTTCAGCAAATTGTTTTACTCCTCTTACAAACTGCACCTTTAAACAATTACAGTTATGGGAAAAGATGTGAAATTATCCTTTCAAGCCGCCTCGTTTCATGTGCGGTGGAGGTGGGGAGGCAGGCAGCCTGCTTGACTGTGATACACAGCAGCTCCAGACTTCTGTCATTTTATGAGAGGTTTAAAGGCTTCTGCCAGGAGGGAGGGGGAGATTTAGAGACGGTGGCGGTCGGTTGGCGGGCCGATCCACTCCGCACATCCTGCGGTCGCTGGCGTATATTGTCTTCTAAAAACGGCATTTTAAAAAAGCAGGAGCCACGTTCCAGTAGACAGCTGAGACTTTTGAAAAACAGCCGCACAAATTTTTAAGCCAGTTTTTTTGAGTAAAGGGACGCCGGCAAATCTCTCGCCCCCTGTTAACTGTCACATAACGTACTGCATGCTTCACTCCTGCTCCACCTGTCGCTCAAAGTTAACAATAACCCCCTCCACCTTCTCCTGAATATCCTCCCGGCGGCGTAAAATATGGCAGGTCGTCTTTACAAGCGACCCCACTTATTCCACACAACACTTAATCCGGCTGCAGGTGAGACCTCCGTAAACACGACATACAGGAAGAGAAAACGAAGGGTACGGCGAAATAAGAGATGGGGGGGTGGAGCGAAAACTGCCCCCGTGAACACAGCAATTAATCAATTAGCTGGAGCGAATCAATGCTCCCCGCCCAGCTTGGCAGGCTGACAGCACTCAGGTGTAATTAAAATTGTAGCTATTGACAAATCAAGATGGATGGAGCACTTCCCGCCTGTTCCGCTCGGCTCCCAGAGAGTGATTATCTTTGTGTGACTAATACACGGCGAGGTTGGGAAGGTTGGCGCGCGCGAGCGGACGCCGCATCCTTGAAGGCGAACCTGGCGAGCGGAGGTCGAGCTAAAGTAACGCCGCGGGTCAAAGCCCTGCGTCCAAACATCCATCTCGATCCGTCACCTTCCATTATCAGCGGGTCACTCTCATTAAGGGGACTGTTAAGGGTGTTAAGTGACTTGGTCGTGTGTGAAATGCATCCAAGCAAACGATGATCAAGATGTTAACGTAACAAATCTGCATTTGGGTGCCTGCTGGAGTGTTAAGTGCAGAACGCCTCGCTCGCACACCTCTCAGGCGATTAGCCGCGTGATCGTTGCTATCACGTTCGAAGAAGTCGTCGGTGAAGTACAAAAAAAATAAAAAATCATCTGAATACCGCTCAGTGTTCACATGATGTTTGGCAGGAGTCAAAAGGGATTTTTCAAAAGCGTTATCACAGGCGTCCACGATCAATGTGGAAATACCAAAAGAGACGCTCTCTCTTCTCGGAGATGTTTTCTATTGAGGGAACGGCGCCTGAAATCTCTGGAGGCCGGCCCTCGAGCGTCAAACAGGGACAGGAAAATGGAAAAAGAATAAGAAAATGTTTCAGAAATTTCCAAGAGACGAGCTTTCAAAGCGATGCCGGCGAGCAGTCGTTTATTACATTTCTTTAAAAAAAAAAAAAAAGAAGGAGGAAACTTCGCCCTCGCACAGCTGAAGCACCGAGAAAAGACATCCCATTATTACATTCACGCGTTTGTAGCTCTCAATCGGTGCAAAGTTCATTCTGTGGCTAATTACACAAAGACGGAGAATAAGTCTAACAACTGCGGAGAAACAGATGTATCATTCAGTGGATTCCTTCTTTAAAAAAAAAGCTCCAGGAAAGAGAAAGCCAGTAATTGCCGGTCGGATGAAAAATTCAAACAGCGTCTCGTGTGCTGTGAAAAAAAAAAAAAAGAATTGGGGTTGGAAAATTCAAAAATCCACCACGCCGGACTCTGACGCTCGGTCTCTTCCGTCACGGCATCACATCACCAATTTAACTGTCACGCCGCATTTCATTTACGGTTTCATCGGGTTTCCTCCCAACGCGATCACTGGAGATCCGACAAACGGTGCGTCTAAACCCCGAGTGCAGACTAGTTTGAGATCCCCGACAGAGACGGCGCCGCATCTGTGCTCGATGGGTTTCCTAGCGCGAGAACGTATTCCGAGTTGATTTTGGCGTCGTGGAAATATAGGACGCATTTGAAGTCGGATCACGTGAGACAAGTCTGAGACAGGCGGAGAGGCATTGTCCTCTTATTTTCATAGAACATCGGACCCACATCCGTCCCGGATCTCTCAAACGGGACAAATCTCGCGCCATATTTATTGAACCCGATCAGGCGCGCACCTCCGCATCAACATTCGAGTCCCACAGACTCTTATTCCCGGATGCTTGTGCGTGGTCACGAACGCATCACGGCGGCTTCGCTCTCGGACAGGTTTTTTCTCATCAAATCCAGAAAAAAAGATTGTCAAAAAGACGAGCGCGGAAAACAAAGACGGGCCGGCGGAGGAAGACGTTACGGGACGGCGAGGTGAAAAGGATTTCAGCAAAACATCACATTTGATGCGACCGTCTCACCTGAGGGATCGCAAAGAGAAAAGAGAGAGGGCGTCCTGTGTCGAAATGCCGAGGCGCCGCCGCGCATAAATATATCCAAATGTCATTAGACGGCTGAATCTAAAACATAGCCCCCGAAAATAGAAAGCTCATTCGAACCCAAATGAATAAACACACTCGCTCCTTCTCTAATGTGTGAGTAATAGCTCGTAACAGCGAGGTTATCCTCTGAATGCAAATGGTAGCTGGGAGCGGAGGGGGGAAAGTCTCATGTTCTAATAGTTCTCTTCATTCCCGCGTTATTATTATGTAAAGCATAAAAATGTGTTCTCTCATCAAATCAAAGCACCTCACAAATCAAAGTTAAGGCAATTACAATCTTATTCCACCCTTTCAAATGGCAACAGCTGTTTCCCTTGGTCAAAATTGCAGCGTAATTGCACACGGTAGCATATGGTTATGGCTGATTAATCCAACTGGGGGTGAGGGCCCCATTATTCCTGCATGGGATGGGTAAATAGGCAGCAGATCCGAGTGCTGGATAGATGGGTAATGGGATGGCGAAGGAAAAAAAAAAAAAAGGGGGGGAATGGGGCTTTGATGAGATGTCTGTTAAAGATGGCGTGATTGTCAGAATCGATCAAGCCCTCCGCCGTCCCCCCGATCTGAGCCATTAAATTGATTCGCTTGTCATCCGGCGTCTTCGGGAGGGAGCGGTACCAAACCAGGCGGAGGAACGGAGCGGTTAAGGGCTGATCCGTTTTAATTCACAGTACGACTCGGGGCATTTTCAATTTAATGCCCCGTCATGAACTCCGCGGACTAGTTGCAGGGTTTTTTTTTTGTTCATCCAGCGCTGCAGGGCGATTGTTAAAGCCCAGTGTGTGGCAGCCTGATGATAGCTAAAGGACTGCTGGCCTGTGGGCTTGGACCGGGCCACACACACCCACATATATATATATATATATATATGCACACGAATTCACAGTCCACCTGCGGACACACACACCTCCTCCAGGGAACAGCAATTACAGGGTTCAGGGGTGGTTTCCCGAGCCCCCGGCCAATCTGAGTGCTTTTCTATTATAAACACACACGGATCCGCATGAGTGAGTCAGGTTTGGCGGCCTCCTGAAGCTTGTGTCACTCGGCGATCCACACTCATTTCCATCTAGCCAGACGAGGGATGATGCTGGTAAACAAGCCTTGACTCCGGCTCCCCCCCCTCGCCGCCTGTCGCAGCATGCATAATGGCCCTCTTAGAGCGAGAGAGAGGGAAGAGTTCAAGTCCATAATCGCATCCCTACCTCTTTTTTTTTTAGAGGTCATTTCGGAGCACACTTTCAAGGGCACGCCGAGGAGCTCATCGCGCTCGTTGCTAGTCGCCGTGCAGCTGGAGCGCCGTGTTAAAAGTGCAGAGTTCCTCCAGGTGCTAATTTGGGAGCCGTGGGCTGGCTCGGCTCGCCGGATATGGAAACGCCGGGGATGCGCTTTCACCGCGGCGATATTGAAACAAGGAGGAACGCCCTCTACTGTAAATCCTTCAATCCATTCTCAGCACTGAAACCTTCGCCAGGCCAAAGCTTCACGGCTGTGAAACACACACACACACACACACACACACACACACGGCAGTGCAGATGGAGAGCAGAAGCAGCAGCAGCTTCAAAAGGAAAAAAAAAAAAAAGGCTTTGTTGCTCTTAAAAGCCGAGCACAATACACATGTAAGCTATCAGTGTTCTCCTTACTGCTCCTCAAAGGATAAATACTACCACCTTTGAATAAAATGTGCAAAACGTACATGCTTAGCCTTTGCAGATAGATTTATTCTCCCCATAAATGCAAGACAAACTGTACAGGAAGACGTGTGCTCAGCCTCAGATGGAGCATTAATTCCAGCGTGGCCCAAATACGCAGCAGGATGATCAAAAGGAGCAGTTTAAGACCGTCGGAGAGGAAAAAAAGGACAATCAACAAAACTATAATCCACTTCGGTCAAGAGCCCCAATTAGGATTTACAGCCGAACAATTAAAATCAGAAATCGAGACAAGTAGCGCCTCTGTTTTTATTCTCCAACAGGTCCTTTAGCATCGACCCCCCCTGTCCATCTGTGTGCATAGTGAGAATTCCCAGCTGGCCCGGATGGCCTCTTTTCCCCGTCCGCAGAGTCCAGAACCCAAATTAATAACCATGCAAAGACAAATAGGACGACGCTGGCACACTCTCACCAGACTCCTTTGTGCCATGTTCCAGACAGACAGGCGGGCTGAAAAAGAAAACTGTTTGTGCTACATCATCGCCTCAGTTCTGCTGCTGGTCAAACTGTCAGACGAGAGACAAAAAGAAATAAAGTACAATTCTAAATCTTATTCTGGCGGTGTGGTTACATAACCGGTGTTTCAAAAGAGCGGGACAGGCTGAAACATTTCGGGATTAAAGTTCTTAGAATTTGAGAGAGAGAGGGGGATGAAAAGTGGCCTGCATGCCAATGAGGGAATCTGGAGGGGGGTGAAAATAATCAGGTTAGCGAACACGATCTGCACCGTCGTCACCTGGAAGGACCCTCTGAGCAGAGAGCTGCAGCATCATCCAGAGTTAGGGCGACCTTACGTTTGCCTGTGAGCTGGTTTTTAACATCTTAGATTGAGTTCCTTCCAAGAAGAGTCTGGGAGGGAACGTTTTTAAGCATTTTAACCACACGCGATGTCGTTCTTTCTCCGTACGGCTCGGCGTTCGATCGTACCGTCTCGCTCGACACGTTTGCCGGATGACCCTGAGGTTTAATGAACGAGAGGGCTGCGCTACTTCAGTCTGAACGTGATCTAACTCTCACGCTCTGGCAACCAGAATCAGAGCCTCGAATGCTTCTTCCCACACCGCTCCTCTTCCTTTCACAACGAATCAGCTCTGGTTCTTGAATCTGCCCCAATCAGGATTTCAATCAGGAGAAAGCACCAGTTTGGAGAGGAACCCTTGTAATCAAGGATGCAACAGAAGCAAATAAGATGGCGAATCACACTTCTGTTCTGGATCCTCCTCCCAGAAAGCAAGGACCAAATATTAAATACAAGATGGAGACGAATGTCCCTTTTCAACCCAACACACTTCATGATACCGTCACGGTTCGCACTCCAGGTTAAAAAGGAAAATCTGCTATTTTTTGGTCCCAGCTGGAAACAAACTTTTCAGGTTCTTAAGCGATTCATCCGCGGTTGAAACGCTCCGAAGAGTTTAAAATGAGCCGTGCTAACCTGCGGAAAGGAGGAATCATCACAGGGAATCTTGTGTGTTCAAACCAGGTCGCTTTTATTTACAGGCTCTCTAACAACTCGCCTTTTTTAATACCTTAAACGCGAGGGATTATCCGATACATTCAGACGATCGGGCGATATCAAGCAGCGAACCAAATGTGGGGAAAATCCCGCTGAGTTTGGCATGAAGTTACCGCGAAGATTAAACCTTGATAAAAGCTCGAGACAAAACAAAAAAAAAAACACATATTCACACGTCGCCGTGCTTCCCCCTCCTCAACACATTTACAGGCTGCACAGAAGAGTCTTCACGCAGCCGACGGTGTCTGCAGCTCTGAAGACGAGATGATGACACTTTCATATTAATAATGAGCGAAAGGAGCATTATGATGCAAATATAAGTGATGCTGTGATTTATGCAGATCGATGCAAGGTCCTTTTTTGAACGGGGCGTTTCAACAAAGCTGTCAGAACGATAACAGAAAACGTACCGATGGTAATAATACGAGGATGTGTATTTCTGTTGTCGTGCTGCGGGAGGCAGATCTGCACATCCAGGAGTGTTGGAGGCCGGTTAGGGTTGATCTCCATTGACCGGTATCGGTGGGGGGAAAACGGGCCAAGATCAATAAATACAGACTTGATTTTCTTTCTAGAGAGTAAAAAACAAAAGCTTCTTCAGTTACGCCGCCTCCCTCTTGGACTTGCCACTACAAGAAACCTTGGGTGGGAAGTTTTGTTTTATTGAACGCAGCATGGTGAAAACTCCAGACATCCCTCAGAGAAATCTATCACTGGATTCTGACCATGAGTTGTTTTATTTTATTCTCGCCAGCCCTGAATACTAACAGCAGGTATGTTGTGACCTTTTGCCAAAGCGCTGGCTGCAGGGATCTGGGACAACCGCGCTTTTTTTGTTTTGTTTTTCCTTTTTTGAGTGCACAGCTGCTGCAAGGCGGCGGAGATCCCCAGTCTGTCAATTAAGATGTGCGACAAATCAGAGCGTTTGTAGTCTGGAGACATCGTCGACCGCGACGTCTCCGTGAATCACTCGGTTATCTTTTTTGTGGATTTGGACAAACGCAGCACGTTAGTCTGAAATAATCTTTAAACGAACACTCGTGCGTCGGCGTCTGATGGAAGAGTGCCTCGTTTCAGGGATCAAAGGTGGCTTTGATCAATAATCTTGATCTGCTGTCGGTGTTGCTTCTCGAAGCCTCGAGTGGAAACCCAGACGCGACGTGCCGGCGCAAGTTTCTGACCGTCGAGAGAACCAAAGTCGCGGCAAGGACACAAAAGACGGTCTCAGTGTCGGCAAAATATGTTGGCCAAAGTGTGACCGACATTATAATGCAGGAACAGGTAAGAGTTAGAGTCGCAGTCAGGTTGGATCTGCTCATTAGCATACCACTGTAGTCACCGCTGTTCCCCCCCCGCCTGGCGAGCGTCCATCATACACACCGCTGCCAGGTTTGAAAAGCTCTTATCTCTGCACAACTAGTCCGTCAATTAGCTGTGTTCAGCCTCGGGAAGCTTGCAACAAAGTGAACCGGCGAGCTATACGGAGGAAGCCGAGCCCGGAAAAAGGTGAGCAGTGACGGCACGATGGAGAGAAACCACAACGGCAGCTCAGAGAGAAGAAACCGCACATGTCACGGTGTCTCGTGGAGGCAAACTGCACTTTTTGTGCTTTCTAAACCCTGATGTCGCGATGGTGTCGGGCTCAGTGGTCGATGACTGTCAGCCATCAGCCCGACCGTGTGTTTGAAACGCGTGTTCAACCTTTTGCCTCTCTCGTGTTGGTGTCAGCATCAGTAGAGTAGCTCTGACACCGTCAGCCGCAGCTTCCATCTCTCCATCTGAAAGCCATCGAGTCACCGAACATTTCCGCCGCACATCTGTGATTACGTGCCCTATTTTCTCGCCTGTGATAAGCGAGCATCCAATTTTTACTTTCCTTCTGAGGCCGTGAAGAGGCGCTGCCTTAACTATTCCCCATTCCAGCCCTGCAATTTCGTAACGGACTTAAAATGGAGATGACGTCCTTGACTTCTATTACCGCGTCAAGGTCCGTGTCGAATACAGCGAGCTAAAAACAGGCCGGCGCTCCAAACATGTCGCGCACGCTCGCCGGAGTGTCCCGGCAGCTCCTCCTCCTCCCCCCCGCCGCCACACACACCCTGTCACAAGCATTACTTATGGATGTTAATCTGAGCGCCACGCCTCTGACAGAATGAAGTCCTCAACTCCGTCTAAAGCTCCCAAAAGTCGAGCCGGAGCTAGTTGAGCTAATCTGCGAGACGCTGAGTGATGCCGAAGTACGTATGCCAAAACATGACATTCCAATAGAGTCCTCCCCCGCTGCTCCGCGCTCCAAAATAGACGTGTTAGAAATGACAAAACCAGCAGGCGAGCCCGGCATTGTCTCGGCATGACCTCAGTAAATGAATGGAAGTGAACAGTGGGACAGGCAGACAGCTCCTATAACTGTCACCGCGAACAAAATATCCAGGATGAACTGAGAGGATGGCCTGTTTTTTTTTTTTTTTTTTTCTTTCTTTCTTTAACGCTTTAAGGAAGAAAACCGAGAGCGCGCTCGCGTGTCAGAACCAAAAATAGGGTGTTTAAGCGTTAGAGGGCCTCGGTTTGACACGCAGAGCGCTTCAGATGAAAACATCACAGCGCCTGACAGGCCCAGAGCAAATTTTCCAGACATCAATCAGGTGCTGAGGACTGTTTATTAAAACTGAAGCGTCTTTTTTCTTTTTCCTCGCGCCGCACAATGATGATGAATGACAATATACAAAAACTACAAGAGCTGAAGATTATCTCTGACGGGGGAGGGGGGCGTCGTTAAAACGCCGTTTTCTGCAGACTGGTCATTAAAATGCGGCGAGCGGTGGCCGACATGTCCGTCCAGAAGGCACGCTGCATCGCCTCGTCGTGTCCTTTAATCATCGCGTTGGAAAGAGAAGAGCGGCCCACACTGGGGTCACTTTCAACGAGCTGTGCACTCCGAACGGTCCGAGGAGACGCCAATTAAATCCTGCGTTTTGTTTGACCCAGGAGCGACTGCGTAATGAAATCTGATGGCTGCCGCTCAGATGAACTGAGCAGAGAGAGAGAGAGAGAGAGCGAGAGAGAGAGAGAGAGGCCGTCAGTCCTCATCCCACAACTTCAACACGGTCACATGCACCCAAATTTAAGAAACGCGGCCTTCTCCTCCTCCGACCGCCGCTGTAAATGATGTTCTTATCGAACTCGCTCGGTTAAATAAGCGTCAGGAAGGAACGAGGAGGAGATCCAGGACCAGATGCAGGCGGCGAGGAGAGAGGAAGCAACTGTGTCGGTATTCTTAATCCCTCGAACACGACGAGTTATCAATCTGCTGTAAATGTCAGGCGCTGGGATGTGCCCTCATGAATGATGGATATCTGCCTTGTTTGTTTTTTTCATCTTCCCTACATTGTGTTATTGAGTGAGCGCCACCGAGGGCTTAGAGTCTATCCAGAGAGGTAATACTCCCTCCTCGCTGCGGCGGCGACACCTGAATCCCAATTACCCCGAGCGGAGAGCGAGCGAGCCGAGAGCAGCGGTGAAAACACCCCCCCCCGAGTTTGGATTTCTCCTCCAAACTCGTCAAGGATGCACAGAGGAAGAGGACAAACGTTGATCAGGCAACGATACTTTGCAAGATGGACCCAGGCCCGCTAACCACAGGCCCCCCACGTGTTCGGATCAGAGCGAAACTTGTGCGATTCGTTTTCCTTTATCGGAATCTGTGTTCAACCGACCCGACGCTCGTTTTCCCAAAGCAGCTGGCTCAAAAACAAACATGTCATTAATGATAAGATCGTTCGGAGGAAGAAACAGCCGATTGTACAAATACCAAAACACCCCGAGGGGGCGACGTAATCGTGGGGCAGGAATAAAAAAAGGAGAAGAAGAAGAAGGAGGGCCGGAGGTTACTGCAGACTCTCCGCTGGGCACCAGAGACCA
>OMLP01026335.1:59635-75096 GCA_900302685.1 Spondyliosoma cantharus | reverse complement strand
GACAGATACACACACTCAGAGAGCACATCACCTCGCCTCAGCGCTCCATGGGGTTCACCTTCAGAGAGCCTCCATCTCCGCAAACTGCACCTGGGGACTACGATGGGCGTGTCTCAATGTGTGTGTGTGTGTGCGTGTGCGAGCGTATGTGTGTGCAGACCGAGCCTTACAGTCCCGCTAACAAGCAGACAGATGGAGAACAAAGACATTTTGCTATTGATTGTATGACACTTCAGAATCAGAAGAAATAATCAAAAAAGTCTCCAGCGTGCCCAGATTGGGAATAGGAGGTTTTTGCACTTGTGTTCACCGAACGGCAGAAAAAAATGATTTTTTTGTGAACCTATAAATGTGTGTGTGGAGTTTATTCTGCACCGATATTCATGCGGTTTTGTCCGTTTGAATGCGTGAGAGGCATCTGTGTGCGTTTTCAGTCTGCAGTAAGAAAACCATTTCAGGTCCTGTGTGTAAACAAAAGAGAGGTGGAGTAAACCTCGAGAGCGTTGACCCAAGGAGGAGTTCTTAATGATACAGTGGCCCGAAATGAAACAACAAATTTACACAGAAACACACACAAGCTTTATACACACACACACACACACACACACACACACACACACACACACACACACCAACACACACAGGAGCACAAGTCAGGCATCCTGACAGGTTCTGTGCAGGAAGCATGTTTGGTATGTAGCAGTAGCTGTGGCCATTAGTAAAATGGTATTTTCAGATGGACAGATAAGGTAGTTTAGCTGGAGGCTCAGGGCCGGCCGGTCTTGTGGAAAAGACATTTGACACGTAGAGAGTTGTTACCTTCAGCGCAGTATGTGGAAAGATCTCAGGTCTGTTTTTCGTATTAATAGGAGAGTGGAAAAGGCTTTACTATTTTCGAATAACAAGTGGGAGCTGGCTTGGCTGATAGTTTTGTAGATTGTTCCTTTTGTTCTGTGCTCAGACAGATGTACAGGACAGAGATATTTTGCATTTAATTTCTCCCAGATGTACCACAACATAAATGTAATGGGCCGCAGATGCCGTTTTGATCCAGTTTTTGGATGTTTAACATTGAAAAAAATCATTCCAGCTTAGCTTAGAGGAGCAGTTCCTAGATTCACCACGTGATGGCAGGGGGAAAGGGCAGTGGTGAGAGCCCAGGTTCAGCACAGTGGTACTTTTAAACAACATTATGTAACTTTTCACCTTAAAATAACAGCTTCAAAATCATTGTGATGGTACAGTGTCTTGTAATAATGTGAATGGTGTCTCTGTCATGGCCATTCCGCCCACATATCACTTGTTTGTGCACTATGCAACGTATGAGTGATTTAAGTTAACATACATTTCTTCAGTAACCTAGGCTACGAGACTGAAGTTATTTTAACCCAACATTCATATTAGGGGTAGGTAGAGTTTTATAATTTGAGGCATAAAGCCACTGATCATGAGTTGGAAGTGAGAGCATGTTGAATTATCCTGTTCAGGGGTGGGAAGCCAGTGAGGGATCATATGCGCATTTGAACGCTACCATTTCTACTGGTTGGACTTTCCACATAGTGTCCTACTGTCCACATGGTCCTCTGACAAAGGTTTAGCATGTGATTGCGATACCACGGCTCTCTGTGGACCTGCTGTGGGCATGTTTAAATGAAAGGAGATCGCGGGGCGGAACAGGCTGGTGAGACTTTATGTCCCGTCTGACATTAGAACGACTTGTGATCCCGCAGGAGCGAGCTGGAGGTAGAGTCGAGGGACTACTTTGCCTCGCCATCTACTGCAATGACTCCAACCCCCATAAGTGGTTTATAATTGATTAAGGATAGATAGATGAAAGATACAAATGGATTTGCTCGAAATTGTACCATCATGCACTTAGGGTACTGCTCCACTGAGAGCACAGAAGGGAACATTTCCAATGTTGTTTTCAAAATGGATTAGGTAACCCTTTATTGAGCCCATCTTCATTTTATTTTTTTCAGCTCGACTGAGTTGAGGAAACAACAGCACGATGAACTGAAATACTGTTGGACTGTTACCAGAACAAAGGCCTATTCAGCTACATTGAGGATGTAAATGATCCCACCTGAGACTTTTGTCACAACAGTTTGCTCCCATACCTTATGTTACAAGCGGGGATGAACTACAAAGACACTGAAGTTAAAAAAAAAAAAAAAAAGAAGCTAAAGCCTGTTTTTATTGGCAGGGATGAAAAGTTACCATTCTGAGATATAGAGTCTTTAATGTGACCACTGGAGCTATGGAGAGAATTGGCTGGTGTCTTACGTGTGGGTGAGGGGGCTTCAAACAGCAAACTCTTTCATGCCTCACACCACATATGCTTATGTACCGCTAACTGCATCCCTCATTAGCCGCGGTCGTGAGTGTGTATGTATGTGTGTGTCTTTTGATGACCACCTCCACTGTGAATTCTGATGCTGATTAAAGACGGAAAAGTCTGTTCCTGCATACAGCATATATAAACGTTTGATTGTGCGCATACATCGACTGCATGCATTTTAATGCATGTGCTTCAACACATTCGATTGATTACTCACATGTCGAATGTGACTGCTGACAGGAGCAGGGGAGGAGGAAGAGGAGAATGGATGGAAAGGAGAATAGGAGGTAGAGGAGAATGAGGGAGGGAGGTGGAATACAGGCTGAAGGAGATGAAAGATGGAGGAAAAGTTTTTAAAAGCAGGGTGGGAAAAACAACCTATCAGCATACAGTAGCGAAATGACTGGATGAATCAGTTTTTCTGCGTATCCCCAAAACTACATATATCTTTACACCCAAAACAACATGGCAACATGGCCGTTGCACACAAACAGCACACACCAGACGTTCCTTGTGCGCTCAGGATATGATTACTAAGTTAGGTTTAGGCAAGAATTCTAATTTCTGTTACAAAGACACCTATGCAACTAACATTATGTTATGTTTGTGACAGTACTCCACTATGCTAGTGAGTGAAAAGAAACTCCCTCATGAATTGTAGTTTCACGCTGGGCATGATACATATGGATTTGGTCTTCTTATTTCCTCCTCTATGTCTCTAATGACTTACTAGCAACAAATGTAAATATGAAATGAATGAATTTCCAACCAAGGCTATATGGCCGCTTTCCAAAGGAGGACAGGCTCTTGATAAATGTGCTACAGCAGTTTGTCCCTGATTATGTCATCATTCTATAAGAATATACTGTTAAGCGACAATTAGAGCAGATGTGAGAAAAATGGACGCACCAAAGTCACTTTACTCCCTGTTTAGATGTTTCTTCTCTATCTCTATTTCTTTTCTTCCCTTCTTTTCTCTAAAGACAAAAACTCCACAGTGTATCATTCCATCTGCAGCCTTTTTTTCCTCATAATTAAAGATGGTTGGAAAGATTTACAAGAATTGTTGTGGCGACCGCAACAAAGGTGGAAGGTTGAGGTAATGAGAGAGGTACAACTGGCTCATAAAATGTGCATTTGTACTTATTTACTGATAAGGTCAGAGTCAGAGGTCGGTAGCTGACGATGGTATCTACCTGAGGGCAACAGAAACACACCCATTTCCTTCATTTGTGCCTCTGTCTTGCCTTTTCTCTTCAAAATGTACACATGTTTTTGGGGTTCTATCCTTTGTTCAGATGCTGTGCATCTGACAACCAGCTGCAGCTCAAAAAACAGAAATCATGGAAGCAAAAATAATTACGTATTACGACTTCAAAAATACTGACATTTTCCTGATGCCTGTAAAGCATCTGGATCTGTTGTTATGAGGTATTTATTGCTTGTGTGTGTGTGTGTGTGTGTGTGTGTGTGTGTGTGTGTGTTCGAGTGTGTGTGTCTTTGTGTGCACGCACGGCTACGTCTGTCTTTTGACAGTAATGGTGACAGATGAAAGCCAGAGTCATTATTAGTGACCAGCATTCTGCAGGGAGTTTAGTCTGTGCGCTGGAAAATATAGGTGGAGGAAAAAGAAAGGAGCAGGCTGCGACACGCTGAACATCAGTTGGTTTCACCTACATACCTGGACACGCCTTCACTCTACACACACACCAAAACGATGTGTAGTTATACTTAAAGCTGGCGGTGCTTATACTTTCAGTAAATCCCTTTAAGTATAAAAAAACGAACATGCCGAACAGATGAACTCAGTATATGTGCTTGTTGTCAATGCTTTAAAAAAAAAAAGATTAGAAAGTTTCTCTGGCCTAAAAAAAGACTAAAACGCCAATGTTTTTATTGTTTATTTCATTGTATAGGTCACTGATTTTGTTTTTGTAAATGTACTATCATTATGAGTTAAAAATTGGTGGCAAACAGCAGCTGAACCACTGTCAGTCAGACGGTTCCTGGATCGGGTCATTGCAATTTGTCACGGCTGAAAACAACCACAAAATACCAGTGGCAGATTTGAATGGGGAAACTTGTTCCGAGCAAGACGGAGAACCAGTCAAAGAAACAGACTCTTCTTTTCTCCTCCATCCACTCCTCTGACTCCTGATGAACCTGCTGCCATTAGTGGCTTTGATGAAAAATCTGAAGAGACTGCACTCATTTCAGCTCCACCATCTTCTGCCATGCCTGCTGATGCGTCCTCTGCCATCGCTGCTGTCCAGGACGGTTTGGACATCCAGATTGACGGGCACCAGAGACACACTGTCAGCTGTGGTGTCCTCTGTCCGCTGCCTCTGAGCCTCTAGTCACTACATCAGCCCTGGATGGTGATGATTCGAGTGAAAAGACCACCGGAGCTGTCTCCTACATTCACTTCTCTGAGTCTCAGTCCTGCATCTGCTCCAAGAAGAGTATCCGTCTATACCCAGCCTTGAAGCAGAGGCTCCCGTGGCTCCTGACTCCTCCTGCTGAATCCCCTGTCAGCACATCAGTCCTGGATGTTGAAGCAAGCACCAGACAGTGTTGAGGCTCCTACTCCACCGCCTCACAGCAACCCCCTGCTGCTGCACCTCCTGTCGTCGCCACTGTCCAGGATGGCTTGACCACCTGCCAGACTGAACCAGCAGAGCGACCTGCACCTAGACCAAAACCAGACTCTCCACCACTGCCCGTGTCTCCCCCTGCTGCACCCCCAGTCATTAATGCAGTTCCGTAAAGGTGGGGACATGAGCAAGAAGTACAGGACACAAAACAGAGCAGCAGAAGTATGTAGGTGGGGCAGGATGTGAAAACAGCTGTACGGCATTTAGAACCATGTGAAGGTGATGGCTGAAAACATTTTATTTTTGTAGAATCTTGGGTGCACCAAGCGTGTTTTCAAATTGAAACCACTTCATGTCAAGGTTACAAGGATTCACGTGCAGTTAGTGATCTGATTTTTCATCCAAACGGAAGCTTAAACTGCAGTGTAAACTTCGATTCGAACCAATTTTACACTTGATTCAGTTTAATCCACGTCAGAAGTTTGATTTGGTTTGAGTCGTAAAACCTTGATTCAGGAGATAATCCGTCCGAGTTTAAATCTCGTTTGGCAAATTCAGTGAGCTGTGATACCATCGATACCATCCTTGAAAAAACACTCAGCTGCCACCAGAGACTGCAAGATCAATCTGATATGACTCGAGACAGAAGGAGATAAATGAAAAAAAGGAAAGCAAAAGGGGAGAGTCGAAACCCTGTGTTCGGTTTCTGGCCTCTCGTCCTCCTCGCTGCTCTTCCTCTCATCCTGACATGAAATAGTCATTAGGTGTAGTGGTAATTTGGCCCAGCCGTCTTTCCGCATTAGCTAATGTGCATCAGAGACGTCAGGAGCGTGTGTGTGCGCGGCGTGCTCATGATACAGTATCTGGAACCATGTGCATGTGGATCTGCGTGCGTCAGCATTCCGAAGTGTGTGGTTCTGCAGCTCTGTGTGTTTGTGTGTGTGTGTGTGTGCGCGCGTGAGTGTGTTTCTACGTCAGACGGTTCGCATGACAAGGTTTGCTGTTCTCCGGTCGACAGGTACTAAATAATAAAAAGCAGTGAGAACAAGTAAGGGGAGAGGAAAAGACAAGGCAGAAGTACATGAAGGAGAGGCGGCGGCGGAGGAGGAAGAGGAGGAGGAGGAGGAAGAAACACGGGGAAGAAAAGTGAAGTTCGTTCAACTCTGAAACTCTAAACATCACTTTCTCCTCTGAATGTCCTTCCTTTGATGAGGTTATCGCTCCTTCACTCATAAAAAAAACCAAAAAAACCCCCCAAAAAAACACACAAAACAAATCTTGATTTCTCTTCTCTTTGGCGAGCGGCGCCGAGCAGCAGCGGCGGAGCTTTTCTGATTACGGCGGGGGAGCGGAGGTTTGGAGACGGGGAAGGGAAGAGCAGCGCTGTAGGGCACGACTGATGGTTTGTTGGTATTGTGTGTCTTGTGTATGAATAAGGTAATTTCCCCCTTTGAAACAGGAACTCCTGCGACAGGGTGCGAGAGATAGGGGGAGGAGAAAATGGGAGAGAGGCAGACACAAAGAAGAGAGAGACATCACAAGGTGACATCTGATGTCAGGTTTCTGCGACTGTCGCCTCGGTGTCTGGATTGTGTGTGTGTGTGTGTGTGTGTTTGTCTGCGTGTGTGTGCACCTAACAGACCTTTTCTAATCTTTTTTAATAGTGACCTACAATCTGTGCGTGCTTTCACTCACTTTAGGCTCAAACTGTAACAAAAACTAAAAACAGTCAAAGTTATTATTAAGTGAGGCTGAGTGTATAATGACAGCGTGTCAACAGAAATTGTCATCTATCTGCCAGTGTTGCATTTCATTGATTCACCCACATCTGAGACAGCTGTACTCAGGGGCCCCTCAGTAACTCTATACACACACGCACACACACAAACTCTCACACACACACACAAAACACATGCGCGCACGCGTGCACACACACACACACACACTTGGAGGCACACCTGGACACAGTGAGTCCTACCCCAAGGGCAGCTTTGAGTAGGACAGCTGTGCACAGAGAGGAAGGACAAGATAAACTACAGGAAGAGATACTTGTTATAGGGGTACTGAGCAGCCGCCACACTGCAGCGCTACTGTGTGACAGCTGATCAGAACCAGCTGACTGATGGAAAAGGCTGTTGATTAAAGTAAATTAAAGATGCTGACTTTTATTTTAAAATTGGCGAATCCCTGTTGCACAATTGACAGCCTCTTAGCGTTTCACTTTTCTGCGCCGGGGTTAGATTTTCGGACGAATCCGCTGTGCTGATTTATGGCTCGAGAATATTTTACACGGCAGCATTTGCCATGTAGCAAATGCCAGGAGAGAAGACAAAGACCGCCGGCCAATGTTAAAAAAATACATTTGGCTACTGTTTTTTGATACGGAAAGGACGCACTTTCAACACATTGTTTTAATCTCTTGTTTCTATCTTTCGATAATGAAAAGACATGGATCACAAAAGTTTAGAACTGTGACTAAACATTACCAAAAAAATACAGAGAAAAAAAATCTTCCAAAAGATTAACAGTCTTGTAAATTAGATTATGTGCTCAAAATTCTGGACACTGCGTGATGGTTGGCCTTTTTGAACAAAACAACTCTGTTTTGCATTTTGTAATAATGAGAAAACAGCAGTGAGCAAACCAAAAAAACACATTTCTGTCATCTTAAATGTGCCTTTTCCTGCTGCGTTAGGAGAGCTACATAAATCAGTTTGTCGGGGTTTGGACGTGGCCACGGAAAAAAAAAAAAATTTCATGAAGTCATTTTTGTTAAGAGTGTGTGGAGCAGAGAGTGCAGGTTGGCCAGGAAAAGCAGCGGGAGATGGCGTCCTATGGAGGTTGGCAACGGAGCATTGTGCAGACAGAATGACTGGTATGTGTATGCATACTACAGTGTGTGTGTGTGTGTGTGTGTGTGTGTGTGTCCTGGGACGGGTGAGCGGGCTCAACATCGAGGTGGAGTTTGGACAATTAAAAGAATTCCTGACTACATTCTTTCTCCCGTGAAGGTCTCCGATACACACAACTGTCGGTTCATGCTCTCTCTCTCTCTCTCTCTCTCTCACTGCTCTCTTATTCACACGTTCACACTCTTCTCTTTTCTTGGCCAATTAAACTGTCAGTCCGTCTCATGATCCGGCACTCCGTCTCACACTTTCTCTATTTAGCCTGTTTTACCGTAGAGTAAGCATTTGTCCTACCTCTACTCACTTTGACAGGGAAGACGGGGAGAGAGAGGGGAGACGGGTGACACCCAATATCCTCTAATCCGTGAGTGTGTGTGTGTGTGTGAGAATCCTCTCCCTATGACAGTGCCACACACAGTGAAGCTTATTACCTTCTTACTGCTCCCCTCTCCTAGTGTGTTTTGCATTCCTCAGTGACTGTTTATTCATATGAATCTTTTTTTAGGGTACTTGTGTGTGTGTGTGTGTGTGTGTGCAAGAAACTAGCAGGGGGTTTCAGATCCCTTCACAGTCAGTGTCTAAGGTGACTTTATCTTTAAATACATGCTCATCTACACCCCTCGTACTCCCACACTGCTGACAGCAAACACCCTGTATTGTTGCTGAATTTCAGAAATGTTGCATTTCTTCCGACGCACGACGCTGACTGATCATCTCTGAGGCACGGAGGGTTCCGCGTTTTTTTGTCTGCTTCACAGAATGTCTCGCTACAAGACTTCAGTCATGTTGACACTTATGGAAATGAATTGAGCTGGGGATAAGGGGATTTGTTACCAATCCCATCTGTCATCTTCCTAAGTGGTCTCAAATCCTGGATTATATGATAGTTCTGCTGAGAGGATGATGAGCTACAGTTTGGGCTGAAGCCTCTCACAGGTGCAGGTTTCACTTTTTTTTTTACTGTTTACACTCAACACAACTGGAACCCATCAGCCTAAAAAGATTAGCTTGGAGAAACCTCAACAGCCCTTTTAGTTTGGTGTAGATTAGTCTGAAACAGCTGCCCATGGAGAAACTGCAGGAAAAAGGCACGCTGCTAACAAACACCAGGTTTTAACTCTAAATTCTGACAGTAAACTACTGTAATTATACTTTTGCAAAGCATGATGGTGCTGCTAAGATTGAGATTTTATGCATCATCCCGAAGCAACTGTAAATGGTAAAAGGTACATTACAAAGAACTACAGCAGCAGAGTATGGCACCATGCAGTAATTGAGCAATAGCATATTGTGATTTTACAAGGAGGCACACATGGTAGCATGCCAAAAGGCTAACAACATGCTAACAACAGGCTAAAAGGCCCACAAGTAGAATAACAAGACATACGTGCTAACATGCTAACAATAGGTTAACAGGCTAACAGTAAGGCAGACATGCTAACTTGCTAACAGGCTGACAAAATGACTTTAAATGTATACATCTACAATAACTGCAGATGCTTATCACAATGTATTTTTTTTAAATATAAAAGTAATGTATTTGCACTGAAAAATTGTGTCTAGCTTACTGTTAAAATACAGTAGATTACTGTTTTTCATTTATATTATTGTAAAATTATTAGCCTGTATTTTACTGTGAAATTACAGTAATAAATCTTACAGTGCAGACAAACCATTTCACATGGCTAGTGTTGTTAACTGCACCATCTAGTGAATACACAACATGCACAAGATTAACACTCAAAACATGTCATTTTGCCAGAAGCTGAATGTTGCACTTTTGTCAGTAGCAGCGTTCCTTTCCTCCCCTGGAAAATGAATTCAGTTCAGGCAGAGCCCGTTGTGTAATTGCTCGTAATTCATCACTCTCCTGGGTCACATCTCACCAGGTTTAACTTCTCCAGAGACGACAATACCTCAGATATGTTGTCACTTAAGGAAATGAAGGGAGCCAAAGCTGCCATGGATTTGAAACCGATCCCATCTGTCATCTTCTTAAGTGTCTGCAAATCCAAATCTGTTGATCCTCGCTCGAGCAACTACATTTCTATGCCGCAGTGACACAGGGACCATGATTTTGTCGCTGGTATTTTTACAGTTATAACTTTCTGAAGGTCCGATTTGCAAAGAAGGTCGATCTCTGAGTCTCATTCCCAACTCGTAAAATACTGATGCTTTAGGACCCAACCTACTAACCCAAAGCATCAGCGTCGAAACCTCGATGGATGCTTGATTAATGCTGCTGCACCTGTTTGGCTCCATTCCCAAAAAGAATGAAAACTCATAAAAAAACCTTGAAAGGTGCACAGACACTGAAATATTGACCCAGAGCTGAGAATACAAAGACTTCTTCTTACTTACCTCATGGTGAAATAATTATGATGGCTGATTATTTGATAGTGACACAACATTTGACACAACATTTCTACATATTTATGTCGTGAAAAGCTTCATTCATATATCATAAACGTTCTCACACTGATTAGTAATATCAATGGAATTTAAGGTATTGTTTTCACCCCATAATACGAACCAGTTTCATTGTCACTTCTGCTGATACTGTGCTGAAGATCGACCACAGAAATATGAAGCAGAAGTATCAAAAGAATTCTTAACTGGGGTGTGTTCAGCACGAGAGAGATCACACACATTTCACAATGTGTTTCTACATTGAGGCACATTGTGGCCGCAAGTATCTACAGCTGACCTTCAGTTTGCCTACAAAGGCTCGCTCTCATTGTTCGCATTCCTCATGGGGACAAGGGGACAGTTGGGCCGTGTTAGCCTGTAGCTGTCCCGTTTGGTTTCAATGAGGAATCTTGATAATGTTGACCATAAAGGCGAGGACAGATCCTCTCAGAAGTCGGCTGCTGGTGTGAGGATTTAAACTGCTGACCTTAAAGAACTTCTCTAACCTTTTGACCCATTCCTTTGCCCTCCTTCTACTCTCTCTCTCTGCTATACATAATTAAGACAGCTCTCTCATTGACTGCACCCTCCTCCTCAGAAAGCAAGTCTGAAATTATTCTCCCTCGCTGTTTGGGTTTGCCTCACCTGCAGTCTACGATGGTATAATATCTCTTGGTCCGTGCTATCGTGCTTTATGTTTGCCGGAGGTCAGTGGTGTGTTTCCTCATCCTTCCGTCGGGGTGCATGAGCCACAGCGAGACCGACCTGGCAGCCCTGAAGTGGTTAATTGGCTAATTAACTCCATGAAGCCCCAATCAAAGAGCCAATTAGCGCGGGACACATGCAGTTTGACACGGCCAATTAGTGGCAGTGTTCGGGCTGAACTCGTTAACTATGAACTCGTTAAGTGTGTTAATTAATTAGGCAGGGTGAATGTGGGGTGCAGCATGGATGGTGAGACACTCCCACTTCTCTGACTGACTGACGGCCTGCCTGAGAACCAGACGCTGAAGCCTCTGCGTTCTTGTGTTTAGAGAGTAAAGACTGCAGAATGTAGGGTGAACATATTATACAGTGTATTTTTCTTTGAGTCTTATTTTTCCAGAGCTACTGATGCTGATGTATTCAGTCCAACAATGTGTTAGTGGAAGAGAAACTGTACCCAAAGTAGGACATTTAAGGACTCAGGATGTTTATGGGGCAGGGTCAAAAAAAAAAGAAAAAAGGCTCCAGTTGTATGTGGTGGGCCATGTTTTGTCCATTGGAAGGACACCCTAGAGGGCACTTCATCATGTTTTATCTACCGTATGGGCATCCAAGAGGGCACTTTCACAGCGTTTGTTCAAAAATGGCACCACTGGGAGGGGACGCAAGTCAAAAAGGTGTTTCCCACAAGACTATCCATTAAGGATTGAGATTTAGCTTCTACAATATTTTGTCAATAAGAAAGAAATGATGAGATTGGAAATAAAAAAAAAAAACATAATGGTGTGTTCTGTGTTCAGCTCATTAGTGTAAAGATGAGGTGGCCACCAGGTAGTCCGGCCACACCATGTCATGTTGGGGTTTCTCCTCTCTGTGCTTGGTACTGAATGTTTGGGATGAAAACACTCCACTGGTGATCCTGTCGTCCAGGAACAAAAAAAAAAAAAGAGAGATGGGAAAAACTGAAACTGGTCAGATTAAATGCACACATGCACAAGAAATATGTGTGTGTGTAAATGTGTGTATCTTTGAGAAACCCTCATCATGATTTTCACTTCTTTATCAGCTTGTTTCATGTAGTTAGTGCTCTTGTTGTTTTTGCCTCCATCTCATCTTCCTCTTTCTAACCCCACAGTACATACCCTCTCTATAGATTCTCACTTGCAAGCAGAGAGAATAAACTTTTGGTCCAAAAGGTGAAGACAGGCATGAGACGGGCTAAAAGCTGTCATGGACCGCCTATAGATTTGCTGTTATACCGCTTATACCGGTTGGTGGAGGAAAGTAGGAATCCAGACATTTACAATATACAGTAAAATGTCACAGATCGTTACTGTAACTGATGTAATTATGTGACGTTCCAAGTGGGACTCTGGTATTCGGCGGCCTGAGAGCAGCAGGATGGCAGAGGAGTGAGGAGTGTCGGCAGGAGGAAAGAGAGAGAGGAGTTGAAATGATTTACGAGCAGGCGGTATTATTCTTTCCTCAGTTGTTCCTCTGGCTCCTGTAGCTCTTTTTCGCCGCTGGTTTTACCATCCGTCCCTCTTCTCTCCGGCTCCACGTCTTTGTCGTCTGCCCTCTCCATCTATGGTGCATGCGTTGTTTGACTAACCTAATTAACTGTGTCTGGCCTACAGCTCAGATTCTTGTTGAAACACTCTCTGGCGAGTATTCATAGCGGCTCCATTATATCACCCAGCGGCCACTACAAAACAGGAATGCCGTAATGAAATTACAGAGAAAAGCAATGACCAGTATTTATGACCACAGAGAGGAAATAATTATAGCATAGAGTATATTGTCCCGATCCAAGGCTGCGTGGCCTTCAACTTAAAGATGTGACAGTCTCGGGATATGATTGATTGCACCAATTCACCATAATTATGGAGTACTTACTGTAGAAACGGTGCAAGATCTACAGATGATTGACCTTATTCTCGTGGCAGCCATTATTTTTGCCACAAACCTGGTGCTAGTTTTTACGAGCAGATCGTTGACGCGTAAATGAATGATGTGTCGCTGGTGCTCCTCAAACCTCCCGCACTTAAGCAAGAAGTCATGTATTCAAACTAAACACCAATTGAAAAGGATTACATTTTTTTGGCA
The DNA here is from genome assembly GCA_900302685.1 of Spondyliosoma cantharus. NCBI lineage: Eukaryota > Metazoa > Chordata > Actinopteri > Spariformes > Sparidae > Spondyliosoma > Spondyliosoma cantharus. Next base: position 62,032 of record OMLP01026335.1, on the reverse strand, counting down.
AGCCTGTTCCATACTTCACTGACACCTGGCTGTATAGATTAGGCTAAAACCAAGAGCAGTAAAGTCAGCTAGCTACCGCAGCTAGTTGCTGGAATACAGGAAATAGATGTTAGTAAAAAGAAAGCTATAATTACAGGAAAGGCTTCAACATTTCCCATTTAGTAATTTATGGTCCCATTTAGAGAAACAAGGCAATGAAGCAAGTTATGCTTTGGGGCGTGGCAACCGTGTCCTCATGTTCGCAGTGTGGTCCAATCAAGATTTCCTCCCCACCAAGATGGCGACGGGCAAAATACAAACACTTGAGGCTTTAAAACGGTGGCCCACAAACCAATGGCTGATGTCACGATGGCTACGTCCACTTCTTTTATACAGTCTACGATTGTGTCTGTGTCTGTGTCACTGTCAGATAATACAACAAGGTCCTGATTTTCAGTGATGAAGTTGGTCCAGAAAAGCATAATTTCTTAATTCTGAAATGATCTTCGATTCATTGCCACATCCGTCCATGAATATAGTGATTCTGTCACGGGATAGTGGGTTAGCTAGCTCAATAGATGTGGAAAGTCATTGTTAAAGCGTATGAATATCTTGCCGTAGAATTAGAGAGATAACTTTAAAGGCTAAAGAGTCAAAGCTCTCTTTTCTATTCTTTAGGCTGTGTGGACCTTGCATGCGAGTTTAGACTTCAAATATAAAGCACTAACAGCTCAGTCTCTCCAAATGACTTATTGTCTTAATATGATCTGATTTACGTGCCTTTTAAACACATGGCAGCGTAAGTGAAACCAGCGTTGAAGTCCCAAAATCAGAGACCTACTTGAGCTGAATTACCGTGAAGTCTTTCCATCTCGGGATGATATCCGAGACAGATCTCTGTTGCAGGTGTGGCCTGTTTATCCAGCGTTGGACGGAGCACAGAAACAACCGGGCTGTCATTGTGAGCAGATCTTGCGGCGTCTGATGTGTTTCCCATCCGAGGGATCGACTGGATGTGCTGGCAAGGAGGCTGCAGCCAGGGGAAATCCGTGGCAACTAGAGAGACAAAAATAATTAACCGCAATGGGTACGGGCTGCCTTCACAGTTAGTTTAATTTAGACTTATTTCATTTCATTTCTTTTTTTATTATCTTTTTTAGTGGAAAAGAAATGAGGAAGGAGGAGATAGAGGTCACGAAGGATGGAAAGTTGATTAGTCTGGGCAGAGGAGAAACATGGAAGTAGAGAGATGATGAGGAAAGGAAAAAATGAGAAAGACACGGAGGAAGGAAGCAGGGTGAAGAATAGGTGGAAAAAGGAAGATGAAATTGATGAGGAGGGTTCGGAGGAAAACAACAGAAAGGAAGAAGAGGAGAAGGGAGGCAATCCCCTTCAGAGCTCCTGCGAATGGCATCATCCCTCTTGTGGTTGTGGATGGCTGCCAATCTCTGCATGTGCCTCTGTGTGTGTGTGTGTGTGTGTGTGTGTGAGGAAGGCTTCTCTGACCAGTGCACAACTTATTCACAACTTCGCTCCCTCATTTTTTCCTCCAACCGAGACGCTGACCGCATACAGTATTCGCAGTGCTGGAAGGCACCACCTATTTTACAGTCGTCCTCTACTGCCATGTGCTTACATGGCAGTAGATCCAGTTTGCCGCCGCGAGGCTCAGCTGACCGACGTGCTGTCAAGTTCACTGTGGTGAACGTGACAAATGTCTCCCATCGCACATCTGTCTCGCATTAGGAATCCACCCAGTGTAAGTTGTCTCCTGCTGCAGATTTACTGATGAGATGCAGGAAAAAAAAATGGGTGAAACCATTGACATGCTAACATACTCTTTCACTGTTTTATAGAGTGCTCCGCCAGCCAAACCACTTGTTTCTGCTGGCCAACCAAATGTAAACGTTTAAACATCTATAAAAGTGGATGCAGAGATACAAATCACAGAACAGCTCAGTGACGAAAAAGGAAAAAACGAAGACCCGAGCCCTGAGCAAGCGAAATGAGCACACGTGCACCACAGCTCTGCATTACATGAGCAGTTTGTGGTCAAAGAGAGGAAGGAAGGAAGGAAGGACATCTACAGTGTGTCGGCTCATTATTCAAAATTTACAATTTTTCTTTCAACTCCTCTGGCCAAGCCTCGGTACACCACAGGCAATGTTCTTCCAGTGTCCTCAAACCCTCTGAATCCAACTCTTAGCTGGGGTTATACGAGGTTGCATGTAACACACACAAGAGCACACGTACAGTATGCGCACACACACACACACACACACACACGCACACACACACACACACACACTCCTGGTCATTGGAAACTGTGTGATAATGAGGGCCACTGACCCAAACTTGCACACACTCATTTTATGGTAGAATAAGATTTGTGATACGGAGCTGTGTGCGAAAGCCAGA
>OMLP01026335.1:37681-59615 GCA_900302685.1 Spondyliosoma cantharus | reverse complement strand
GGTTACTCAGCCTCATGTTAGATGACAGCTCGCCAAATTGAGTGACAGCAGTGGGCGTGCTTTAACTGGCAGACACATGCTCAGAATATGTGAGCAAGCTGCAAACATACACATGCGTGCACACACACACGCACACACACACACACACACACTCCTGGTCATTGGAAACTGTGTGATAATGAGGGCCACTGACCCAAACTTGCACACACTCATTTTATGGTAGAATAAGATTTGTGATACGGAGCTGTGTGCGAAAGCCAGAGTGGAACATTTTTAAATTGCCACCTCCGCACTTCTGCATATTATTTGTCAATGAAAACAGCTGAAATGGGAAATTAAAGAATCATCTTGCGGATCGAATTGCGTTCTCCGTGTGGTTGCCTACGTCAGACAGCTTTGAGATGGTGTCCCACCAAAGATTCTTAGAAACCTGTGTTAAATATTTTCTTTGGTGCCGTTTTACTCCTAATTGCTTTAGTTCAAATCCTTCCTGAAACTCAGCTCAACAGTTTGAGGTTTCTGGACGGAGCAGAGGGAAGGAGGGAAAATTAAGGTGTTGGAAGCAGATAGAATTCAAGTCGAGAGAAAATATTTACACATGACATCGCGCGTTAGAAGTGATTTTATAGTGATAAATGGTGAGACAGAAGGGAAGAGTGAGGATAAAAATGAGAGAGGCAAACGGGAAAACACGCAGTGAGACAGCAAGAAGGACTCAGATGGTATCAGAGGGAGAATCCTGCTAATGATCAACAGATGTACGAGACGAGTCACACAGGCCTCGCTTCAGCTACACACACACACACACACACACAAACGGGAAACTAACAAGTATTACTTCACACTGAGTTCTAAAAGGTACTTCTGCATAACATCGTAAACCTGCAGTGAGAGACTTTTACATATTAATTAAAGTATCATTCAAGCCCTTCACACAATGCTGATTAAGAAGCTGATCATCATCACAAACATGCCTCTGTATTTCCATCATAACTAAGTTTCTGGAGTGACCTGTACCGATGTGTTTTACATCATCCGGCAAAGATAGACTTGAGGGGGGCTGAATGGGGGAATAACTGTAGTGACAAAGCAAATAATACTGTGGCGTCACAGGCATGTAGACAGTGTTTGCGCAGAAACTCCCAACGCCAGAAGAGGAAGACAGATTTCCCACACTAAAGGTTTAAGTTACTTACTTGAGTTTGGACATAAATATCAGTTAAAGGGTACTTCCACCAATTTTACACATTAAAGTGTGTTTACAGGTCTTCAGAACAAGTGCATACACCGAAAAAGTGGTATGAAGTCTTTTGTGGCTCCAGAGAACACTGAATGTAGCCTGATAAGCTTCCCTGCAGTGTTGCACCATGGGTAATGTAGGCTTTTGAATTAGAAGAAGAATTTATAATGAAAAATGGTGATATCTCTGGTTCTGCTGTGTCATTTTGATTGTTTTTTAACCGTCCAACAGTGATATAGGAATGCAACGCGGAGTGCTTTTCAAAGTCGCCACTTTACCCACAATGCAACTTAGCCAGAGAGTGACATCACCCATAACACACTGTAATCTGTAAAATTGGTGTAGTGGCCCTTTAATGAGAACCTCTCTGGGTTTCAAAGCCGTGCATGATTCCCAACTTTAACTTTTATGCAGTCATTAAGATATCACATAACAGAGATACAGATTCCTCTTCACAGACACACATCTCTCTAAGCAAATCCCAAGACAGGACCTTAAATTGTGGCAAATCTTGTGGAGAGCAGCCTTTTGTCCTCTGATGGCAGTCGATTCCCACAATGTGATTAGTCGCGCACACACATGTACTGTATGGAGTTTTATAAGAGTTTGTATAAAAGAAAGAGTTCCCTCTTCGGCAGAATCTGGTGCATTACCTCAATCTGAACCTAAACTTTAAAACACTGTTCAAAACTGTCCTTAAAAATAAAAATAAAAAGTCCACACACAGACACAATTCTTTTCCACGTCATCGTCTCTATCTCTGTCTCTCATGTTACGTCAGTCAAATTGTTTGCCTCTGTTTTGGGGGAGATACAGTTTGTTACCTGATTCAGCCAACACAGCAATTCTATTTAAGTAATAGCACATGTGGAGACGGACTATACTGTTGCCTCTTCTTTTCACTGGAGCAGGGTGTGCTGCGGTCACATGAGGGAGGCTGCAGGCTACGTATTTAATGTGTGCGGGAGTAGTCGCGTTAGCCAAGCCTGACTGCGGAGTCTTGGCGTAAGTGGACCTGTGGTTTCATTTACACTGTGAGAGGGATCGTGGTGCCCATTTATCTGCTGCATGAGGCAGATCAGCACCGCTGGAAGGCCTCTTGATTAATCACAGTCTGTGGTTGAAACCAGGTGTCCATCTCAGGGAGCGATGACGCATCCTTGTATTACTTTGAAAATTACGGGATAAGTGAATTAGATTTAAAGGGAAGACCATTTAAAGGATACAGGCTTTCATTAAAACTTCTTTTAGTTTGATTAAATAGTGTTGACAGGAGGTTTTGCAGATGTCCAGCAGAGAAGTGACACTGGTTCTGGAAGGAGATTTCACGGAAGTTTGGTATTTAACACCTCCCTGATTTTGTTCTCTGACACAAGCCTGTGCACAAGATGGCACCGAGATCAAAACAGATAGATTTCATACTTTCTGGTAACAGTTCTGCTGCAGCTGCTGGATAAGTAAAAGCCTCTGTGCGAGTTCTGAGAGATGGTACAGATAATACAGACCAGCGACCCACAAGTTCCACATGTTTACACAGTGGAGGGCAAAACCAAGGCACAAACCTAGAGCCATAAAACTGAGTAATTCATCTTTTTTAAGAGCCTAAAGCAAAAAGAGAACAGTGCACGTTTGTGTGTGACTTGGATGATGTTTATAGAGCATTAGCTGGATCCGTGAATGTGTTGGCGCTGCCTTCAGGGTTCATTGTGTCCCATCCCTGTTTGGATGTACTGTTCTTGTCCATCAGTACTGGATGCTGATCACTGTCTTGTACAACTTCTTGTGTTTAAGTTTACTTTCTTCCCCCGTGGATTGCAGCATTTGTCATTTCCAAGCGTCCAGGTCCAAGATGTTGCCTAATGATTTGGATTACTGCTCATACTGTAAGATGCAGTGAGTGATGGTTTTCAATGTGTCGTACATCATTTAATAACGACCTAAATCACTTGCTGAGAGTGTGGGAAATAATCAAAACAAGATCATTCAGCGGATTAGATAGGATTTGTCACTGCTGTCATGTCACGTTTGAGCGAAGATATGAATTACTTAAGTTATTTTAAAGGGACAGTTCCGCCATGAATCAAAAATACATATTTTTTCTCTCACATGTAGCGCTGCTTATGTAGAAATACGGTGGCAATCAGCTGCAATTTAAACATCCGTCTCATTTCTCCTATGAACTTTTCCCACCTTCATCCTCCCCTCTATACCTTCCTCCCATCTCTTTAGCCTTTCATGTGAGCTCAGAGTTTAAACAGCTTTGTTTTTTCCCCTTGACACGTTGGCTCCAAGAAGAGGGGAGGAGCGGAGCGGAGGGAGGGCAGGAAAGTAAGGGTGGAAGGAGAAGACGAGCCGAGCCAAAACAGAGGGAAATGACAGTTTGTTTGGTCAGGACAGCCTATTACTTAGAGCACTCTAATCTTCCCTCTCTTGGCCGACTACCTGTGACCTCAAACAAGATGGATGGAGTGGGCCTGGAGGCGGAGGTTGCGGTGTATAAATGGTTTCATTATATTTGTATATTTGACCCAGTTTAGTGCCATAAATAGAATAAACTACCAGGTTTTGCTCGAAATAGGCACAGCACGAATTTCCATAAATTTTGGTACGAAAATAGGCGACACACGAGCGAGCGAACGGGGCAGCAACTGTGGAATAAAACACAGCGAGCCTTTAAAGTGAGGCAACGGATTAATCAGAAGCACCAGGACATATTTCAACATTTTTATAGAAGCTCCAAATTTGCTGTGTTGATGCTTTCATACTGCCGCCTGTCTGCCAGCTGTGACTGGACATCTTGAGTTGATGTGCTTGTTCGAACCGAAGCGGAGCAGGTTTTTCTATATTTAGCCGTGGCTGGCATCAGATGAAACTGAAAGTTGTTGCATATTTCTTCAAGTATATAAGTTCCAGATTTTGCCTGAGTGTGTGTCTGCGTGTGTTTGTTCTCTGTGATATTTTTTGGGGGGGCCGTGTTAGATAACAGCTGTTGCCTCCGTGATAGCGAGGTGATTTCCCAACCAGAAATCACACCTTGTGCCATCTACTGTAGGTGTGTGACTCTCTTTTTGCCCCGCTGTCTGGAATGAATGTGGGCTTGCGTTGTTCTTCAAAAGCTTTGAAGCCGTTCAGCTGTTCAGCGCTGTCGTTAAAAAATCTTTGTTCTCCAATCAGGATTTGTAAAAAGGTCTTAAATTTTAGTGGCATTAAAATCTGGAACATGTTGAACTTCCATGCTCGGGGACCAAAATCGCATCATGACTTGCAGTAAATTCCCCGCTGTTCCTGTCAGACGCAGGATTTTGTCATTCTGCGGATCAATGGAGAGTCATAATCAACTCACTCTCAATGCCGAATATAACAAGTCCTGGGTACTAACATTAAAACAAACAATAAAACGTCAAGACAGTTAACAACATAGAAAAGTTAGTACGGTCCGCTCCTGTTCTAGTGTCCGGATTGCAGTTTAGTTCAGCTCTTGCATGCAGCATTTATGATTTTTAGAGAGCTTTGGTTTGATTTATTGTAGCGTGATCCCAAGTCATCCTCACATGTAAACATCTGAATAGTTCTGGTGAAATGACATATACTGTATCACTGATCACAAGACAACATGACTGTTGTAGCGTGCCAGCGACAGACATAACAGCCCTCCGTCGTTCAGTCACGTTTTGATTGGGTTTTGTCGAATTTACTCGGTTAGGTTTAGGAAAATAACTAGGTTACTTACACACGAAACTAAACTTATGCACGTGACTTAACCTCACTACGTTAGTTGGTTAAAATAATTCACTTTTTTGGGATGTAGGTTCTGCAGCCCACGCCTGCCTCCTCCCAATGACTGACACTCTTTACTCGACTTCACCTTACTTCCCCCTTTGCGCCCTCAATAATTACCGAGCAACTAGAGATTGCCACCTGCCAGAACAGATGTCAGTATGGGTTGTTATAAGCTGCATTCACAGTCAATTTATATGACAGTTTTTCAGGTTAAGGGCTGATTTATGGTTGCATGTAGCCTCTGCTGTATACCATTTAGGACTGTGCGCTGGCGTATCTGCATTGTTGGCGGTGGTGAACAGACCCCTTCGGCTGGCAGCTGTGTCTCTGGGCTAAGAAGAGTGGACAGGCAGAGCGTGAGGGACTCCTTTGGTGGCATAGAGCCGGTCAGAAGCAACTGCAGCAGCCAAATAGTGGGTGTGTTTACTCTCGAAAAAAAAAAAAAAACTAACTAAAAAACTAAGGTCACAATTCCCTGTGTTCCCACTGCTACTAAGGTAAATGGGATCCTACCAAGCAAACCAATCGCAGTTGTCGCGGTTCGAGTCACTACGACAAGCAGTTACATTTCTAAGGAGGTGCGCGTCAGGCTACAGCGCAAGCCATGCATCTATCATGACGTAGAGTCAACTTGGAAGCATAAATCAAGCTTTTGAGTTTGAACAAGCTGGTGAGGTCTCATGTCTCTGCTCTATAGGTTGGTTATCATCATGGTTGTAGGTGGATCAGGGATGGATAGATCCATAGCCTTTTTATGGAGGTAGCAATTATTCGCAGCACAATGACGAGGAGTTAGCAGTGACAAGATCTGCAGTCCAGAGGGAGTTGAAACTGAAACAACACAGGGACAAAGATCTGCCCCGAATGAAAATATAAATGATGGTGGAAAGAATGTGCGTGGCCACCGTGGTTTTCTTTATATCCCGTCTTCTTCTGCCCTCTTCTCATCATCTAATCATTTTAAGTTTATGAGATTTCCTGTTCCAGTCCTTTATCATCCTCCCTGTGCCTTGCCTCCACTGAAGACTTTATCAGGTGCCTTATGGGTGGCCTCAATGGAAAACCTTTTAACATAGCAGTGTCTGTAACTTGGTCTATCCAGAGATACTACACACAAGGAGACAAAGCCACACATTAATGGTCTTACAACTGCTACATATCCATCCATCCACTCATCCATCCCTGCTCCTCTCCTGGGTATTCACTCATTCATTCACCCTTTTTATGCTCCCCCTGTAGCTGTCTTCAATTACCAGTTAACGGTGGGGATTTCTGGCCCGCCAGACACAGACAGCGCTCAATACACTTAAGAAATAATGTGTGTGTGCGCCGGAGGTGAGTGTTTGTGTGTGAGCAGCTGTTTTGACAGCCCGAATTTTAAAAGTGAAATCACAGTTATGGCAAAGCTGAAAGCACTTCAACCGCTGGTGTAATCCGCTGTAGCAGTTATGATCACAGGCTGTGCGTTTGATGAACGTCTGCAGGATAAACGTGCGCGCGAGTGTGTGTGTGTCTTTGTGTGTGCACGTGTGTTGTCGCTCTCCGTGTCTGGCTGAGAGGAGCGAGCAGCTGCATATTTTGCATGCCTCACTTTGGGAAAGTGATTGTAAGTGAGGGTTGACATGGTCTGTACTTACAGGTTTGGCTGATGCCGTGTTTTGTATGAGGGGTTCGGAATAGGCAGTCATTTCTTTTCACCAGAGTGATAAATCTATCCGGCTTCGTTATGACACATTTTGAAACTGAAAGGACTGGAAATTGAATGTTTTGATGGAAGTTTGTACTTTCTCACTCACTTGTTAATGTGTAAGTAAAACACTGAGGCAGATTGCAAAAATATACGAGGTAGATGCCCTGACTGGAGGAATTTAACGGATGCACAACTGGTTGAAAGAAGAAAAAGAAATGTTAGCCTGTTTTCTTGGGACCATTGAGAGCCATTGCCTTTATGGCACGGTTTTGGAAGTTTATGAATATTCTATCTCTCTCTATTCTATTCTATCTCTATCTACCATAGGGGCACCCAAAAGAGCACTTTGGTTGAGTGTTTTGAACATGGGGGCAACAGGGAGGCGATTGACCCCCGTGCCCCTTTCCTGAGTCCACCAGTGCCAGGAAGAGTCTCCCTCATTGGTTTGACAGGTTTAGACATTATCTGACCTTTCCCTGCACCTGACTTGGTTTTAAGGCCTGACACTGATTGGCTATAATGTGAAAGATGCATGTGCATCAGACTAATGAACACGTGTTGGTGTTGGTCAGTATGGCACGATTTGCATTTTTTTCTTTGAGTGGTTGCAAAAGCTCAGGGCTTCATTAAATTACCTCCTGCACTTCCACTGCCCTTTTCTCTTTTCATCCAGCTTCATTCACCAACTCTTTCTGTGAGATTTACCTCACCAGGAGGATTATTTCTGCCTCCAGAGCAGCTTAGTCCTGAAGAAATGTTATGTACTCTGAATCCACACATTTCTGCAACGCTTATAGCATGCATGACAGGTTTTAGCTGAAAAGCTAAAGGTAACAAATTAAATATAGTCAAAACTGGGTTTAAATATAAATAATACATTTTCACATATTGTGACTTAAAGGTCGACCCGCTGTGTTAGCACTGCCCCAGATAGTGTCATACAGTGTGCATATATGTGTATGCGCGTAAGTACATTCACCTGTGTGTGTGTGTGTGTGTGTGTGTCAGAACCACTAATGTTCTCATGAAATCTGCTCATTGCTGAGCTTGTCTCAGATTTACCCCGGGGGTGTATATGCACATTCACACACTAATAACTGCACAATCTAGTGTCTCAACAACCCCTTGGGCACCGTGTGCCTCTTCGATCATGTGTGTGTGTGTGTGTCCGTGTGTGCGCACATTATTAATCCATGCTGGTGCTGAGAGCAGCCTGTCTGGTTGGATCAGTGCCCATCAGGATCAGGAATCATTTCGTTGGGTCTGCTCACTGCTCAGGCCTTAATGAGGCAGCACAGCAGCGCTGCAGCATCCGTGTGTGTGTGTGTGCGCGCGTGTGTGTGCCATCACAGGCCCCCTGTGCCTTATCTGCCTGCTTTTCAGCAAAAAAATGTCTTTCCAAATCCAAACGTTTTAATGACAGTCTGGATTTTGAGATTTTGTCTTTAAAATCATTAGAATAAGAAAATGTCTTTCAGTTTATAAACTGAATTCAGAACACTTTATTATATTAAGAACATTTTGCACACCACACACAATAAAACCCAGATCCCTGTGCCTCCCTGCACGCCTGGGCATGGTGTGAGAGAGTTGTTTCATGTTGGCTAATGCTAGTGATGGGTAACGCTGGTAAAAATGTTAAGCTAACGTCAGCAGAAGAAGCCCAGTTATTTCAAACAACAACTTATCAAACTAGCTAACTAATAACTTGAAGAGACTGATGAAATTGTTGATGACTCAAATTTGTGTCATCCCTGGAAGGTGCTCTCTTCAGCTTTTCGATATATTATGTGTTAATGAGGTGTTTCCTCAGGTTAGATGTGTTGGCCAGCTATGATGAGTGTGTCGCTGGCATTGGGTTTTGTAAAGTGTGAGCACACTTTCGGGTTGCCATTGCCCTTCTTCACTGTGACTTAAACAAGCTGGAGGGGTGAGGTAATCTCACGATACTGAAATCTGATTTACTGTGAATCAGTACTTACTGATAGTAGAAGCCTACCAACGTAATTCGGAGTTCGGTACCCGACCGTAGAGATGATGTATGTGTGGGCCCCTTAAAGACTTTAAGTGTGCTGTCTGTGTGCGGGCTGAAGTTTAAAGCTTCGTTCTTTTACAAGGTGATTTCCCAGGTTTTTGTCTTTCATCAGTCCTCACTGTGATCTGTGCTGATTTCTGTCAGAAATAGCAGCAGAGTACCACCAGCTGAGGTTTGATTGAAGTGAAGCTCGGGATTACAGGGCCCTTTGCAGTACTTCTGTCTTGAAAACCAGCCTCTGCCTGCCCGCTCCAACGCACGTCCATATATGACAAAAAATAATATAATATTTCTACATAAATGTGATGAGATATTTAGGTCACTTTAGTTCAGACGGTCCTTCCTGATTTATAAACCTGATCACTTTTTCTTTTTCCCACATCTGGTGGAAACAGGCCTTCACTGGTGATCACTCAGCTAGACATAATAGTGGTGGGAACTAGTGGGGCAGTGTGCATTCCACCGTCAAATACTGCTCATTGCGAGTGTGTGTGTGTGTGTGTGTGTGTGTGTGTTTATATGTATGTGTGTGAGTGGAAGAGACAAAGCCGTGGTCATGCAAGGTGCTGTAATCCACTCAGTGACCTTTAGAGCCCGCTCCGAGGTGTGTGTGAAAATGTGTCACTAAAACCATGCTTGTGCTCGGAGGTGGTCTCATCCACAGGCTGACCCTCCCGAGCCAGATGGTGTGTTACTGCGTGCCTGCGAGTATGTGTTCCCCACCTCTGAGCCTCCTGGCACCGCAGTTAGTCCCCTCACCCACCCACACAAACTGCACTCCTGACACGCCAAACCACGGTCCCCCCCTCCTCATCCTCCATCCTTCAGTTGGGTGTGATCACATCAAAGTGAAACAGGGAGGATTACGGGTTCCTGTGCCCCCAGGGTTCACCTCTCTCCCTCTCTCTGTGACTGTAACGCTCTCCCTCTTTTTTACGTTCCTGCCACTCTCCACTGGGGCCCCAGTAATCCCTGTGGTGTCAGGAGGTCAGGGGACAATCTCATGGACGACCCGTCAGGATACGTATTGTACAGCTGGATATTGATAGCAAGCTAGCTGAGCGTGAATACAGAGACCAGTCGAGACTAGACTTTTTCACTCCTTCTTTCTGTCATTTTTTCATTTCCATGTTTCATTCCTTTCTATACTAATTTTCAATCTACCTTTCATCTGTATTATTCCAACTTCTTTTTTTTCTTCATAACAGTGCTACCAGCTAGCCCCGGTCCATCCTGTCTCGTTACAGTTCGGCAAGACGCAATAGTCTGAATGTAAATCCACAAAATGTTGAAAAAGGAAATACTCTTACTGCTGTTTTCCTTACTAAACAGAGGAAATACAACTGCACAACCTCTAGAAACTAAACCAAACATACTCATTGTAAACCACACTGTTGTGATGAATCCTCAATCCGCCGCATGCCTCTCGTGTCCACGCTTTCCAGAACTAGTCGTCCCCAGAGTCATAGGGCTACTTGATCCATGGCTAACTGGGCAATGAGCTAACTAGCTAACGATAGCTAGCTAACAGCCAAGGATAACTAGCAAAAAGCATCGGTTTAATCTATCTATAAGTACAGATCCATCCATCAGTCTTTTCCTTCTTTTGCTGTGGAGCCAACATAATGTCCCCCTTCTTCGAATTTCTGGAGTTGGATTTGATTACAACAGCAACTGTAGGAGCTTCGAACAATTTGGGTCAGCCGGAGTGAACAAATGGCACTTCACCATAAACCCCCACAAAACACCATTTCTGTCCTCGCCAATCTAAACTCCATCATGTGTGTTCAACTGCTGGCCAAATACTGTGGATGCTATTAATAGATTAACTTCAAACGCTCACAATCACACACACACACGCACACACACACACCGTAAATGAGACACGAATGTGGTTACAGCTGGCAAAACGGGCTCCGTAGTTACAATAGCGCTAATGATCCACTTAGTACTGGCATTTGTTTTATGTCAGGTCGGTGTGCAGCACCAACAAAACGCTCAAAACACACTTAGAAATAGAAAAAGTTTCTTCTCGGTGGTATTTCATGCTGCCAATTTTACAGGCATGGCATCTAGGCATGGATAGTTCTGCATCTGTTGAGCAAATGTTTATAACGCCACACTAGCAATGTTGTTGGCATGAATGTCGGCAGTTGTCACTCCTAACTCACCGTCAATCTAATTTTACTGCCGCGGTTTGCCTGCTGTCGATACATGCCATTTGAATCCATTGTTCCACCCTTGCTTTTGAAGAATCTGTCGAAAGTGGCATCTGTCCTGCAGGATCCTAAAACCAGTCCTCATCGAAGCAGAATCTCCCGAATTAGTTTGTCGACCGTGTACTCATCCATGGTGAGGTACGGCAAATCTTCAAAAGCCATGTACAAATCCCAAAACTCATTGCATGCTGGCTACTGATTTCTCTGTAACACATATTCTTTAAGAAGGAGATGCACAATCAGCCTACTTGCCTTCCATCCAATGACCACCAATGACACACAATCACAGGCCACATTTTCTTCCAAGAAGGTGGCCCCCTAAAAAATTGGACCCAGGTACAATGTCAGACAGCACAGAATGGAGCTCGAGGCTGTTGAACCTCGCGGCCACACGCCAAACCACGTCTTAATGTGTTGAAATCACTATTTGAATCCAATATTTTGCTCAGAGACTCTCTTCCAACAACAACACGCCGCTCTCCACAGCACTTGTGTTAATAGGTGCAGTTTTTAAAGTCAATACGGTGTCATTAACTTCAATGAAGCGTGACCTCCCAACACTGAGGCACTTGTATTATCCTTTTATTCCGGCTGTTTTGTTTAACCATGCCGTCAAAGTGATTCATTGCTGCATTAATATTAGTATAATGTGCCCTCACGGTTGGAACATCTAATGCTAAATACCTGGTAGACCTATTCTGGGGTCTGGCCCTTCTGACCCTTCTGGCCCAGTCTGACTGCATATTTCTATTTTGCAGCAGACGTCAAGAGTAGCTGGCAGCTGTCACTGTGCAGCTACACTCGGATTAGTGTTACTGTATCTGCAGAGTAGGTTTTAACAGTTTCAGAAAGTTTGTATATCCTCTAGAATCCGTAAGCGCCATAGAAGCACGTTTATGTAATGCAATAAACTGGAATGTTTCTGCAGCAGTGATGTAATCCAGCAGGAGAACATGTTTCTTTGATGCTTTTGGTGTATGATGTTGTGCATTATGCATACTGAGCATTATGTAACACACATGGTTAAGATAATCATCTTAAGAGAACAACGGTCCTTTCTATTTCTGTCATGTGTTGGGAAAAAAAAAGTCTATATGCAACGAGCTTGGCTGATGTTTGGAATCAATTGATGTTCCCCATTCATGAAATCATCGCTTTCGAAATTTTGTACCACCTCAGAAAATATTAGGCTTGTCAGGTACCACCAGGCTGCTAACGTTAGCAGGTGCTGTGGTCACTTCAGCGCCGCTGCTTAAGTGGCCACTAGCACTTTTGCTTGTTCCCTGTTGTCAACTTCCATTTCAACAGGGCTCAACAATGTTTCCTCCCCTTCTCTTCCACATTGGTCTTCCCATTTGGAGCCACATTTGTAGTGTTTCTGAAGGTTTCATTTTATCTCTGCTTACTGTCTTTCCATCCTTATTGTGAAAGTTTAAGCGGTCGTAGCAATAGTTTTAGTGCTGACTTGACCACGTACTCCTTTGCGTGCAAAACTCAAAAGTCAACTCAAAAAAGTTAGAAAGGTTATAGAAATGAATGAAAATATGATATATAATACATTAAATATTTATAGATTTCTGCTTTTATCTTTTCTATTCTTTATCTATTCTTGGAATACCTGAATAATTGAATAATAAATACACCCAAAAGACCACAGGAGGAGACTCCGACATGGGAGACACCAGTCTGATTGTGGTCCCACTGCAATCTAAAGATCATTTCGCTTCATTGACTCGCAATAAAACAAAGATTCACTAAGACGCTATTAGGAAACTGAGCCCTCATCTGTTTCAAAAGCACAGAGGCTTTACGCTGAGACAAAAGCCTTTGTCAGGATCACAGTGCTCACTCTGCAGCCTGTAGAGACATCAGACTGGTTTATGACAGACAGGTCAGCAGGGGGTGGCCAGTGGGCTGAAAAAGTACTGCACAAGCACACACACACACGCACACGCACACACACACACACACACACACACACACACACACACACACACACACACACACATTCGCTTACATAGCTTTAATTGTGCACATGCCCATCTGCATCAAAGCACTGAAAGCAAGTGTGCATTGTGTGTGAGAATGCAGGCAAACTTGAAAACAACACACACACATACTGCAGAGAAACCCCTAATGTGTGACCCACGACCTCTCTGTATTGGGACCCTGCCCCTACTGGGTTTGTTGGTGTGTGTGTGTGTGTGTGTGCATGTTGGGTTGCCTAGGACCAGCAATGCAAATGTCACTGGAATGAAGACTATAAAAAGAGGGGCAATTGGGGAAAAGTTGGACACACACACAGGGTAAAATTGTGAGTGTAACACTGTCACTAAGATTTTGGCAACGCTACAGAACTGACTGTAATGTGCTGGAAAGCTCCCAAATCTTGGTATTTGGTCCATATATAGTCCCTGGTGTCACAGCCCGTGTGGCCTGCAAAGCCCTGCTCTGGTGGTTGGCACTAGGGATAGGTGATTTGGCCTAAAATGTTGTTTTGTATGCAGTGACAGTGTTATATCATGATATTTCAGATCATAATGTTGCTCCAGTGTGCTACAATAGATGGAAAATGGCAAAACATACAGCTTCAAAGGTTGAACTCGCTGGTGATCCATCCTTGAGTTGGAGTTTGAAAGCGCATCTCACTTTTTATGTCGTTGGCTCTCGTTAAGTAAATCAGTCTGATATAAAATGGTAAACAGAGTTTCACAGTTGTTGTGACGACTCCTCGTGCGCACTTTCACTGATGGCTGGAGATGAAGACGTTTGTGTTGGTTCTTGCAGACAACAACAAAGAAATTGGCTAACTTCAACACGTTTGTGATACCAAAGTGTTAGAAGGGACAGTAGTTACTGGATGCAACTTCCGTTCTATGAGTTTATTTTGAATATTTTCAAACACTTTTCATACGGAACACAAATTCCATAATTGTGGCAGAACGTGGCACCTGTGACGGTGATGAAACTACCTCAGTAGAACTATTTGAGATGTTTTGTCCGTCCTCTCATGAATTTTAATGCTATTTTCCATCCATACCTCGTGTTAGAAGCATACTGAGTATATAATGAACAGTAGAGGAGAGGATTATGCTGCAGGACATGTTGAATAGATGCTTTGATACTTTTCGTGCCTCGTGAAAATTTGTCATACTCTGTGGCTGACTGTATTGAGCCGAGCGACAGCAAATGCTCTCTCTGAAGAAAAAGTTAAAAGATGGGAATTAAAACACAAACAGCCCTTAACTTAATGTCCAACCACATGGGAATCTTTTTGTCTTTTTGAAACTTTATTTCACTTTTCGTTCCTTTCTTGCCTTTCGCAATGTACGTTCATGTTGTCAGAGGCTGACATGGCCATGAATAGCTGACCCACACTTCAACTTTGATATGTGCAGAGGATGATGTAAACCCTCATATGTTATAAATGCCAGTTACTGTGTTTACATCATCTTATCAGCCCACAAGCTGTCCACACCAGCATGTAGTCGCAATCTGGATATCTCTTTTTCTCTCTCTGTTTGTGTTTGTTGTGATTTTTATCCAAACTGCTCTGTTATCCAGAGTCTTCAGAGGCAAGTAATGAGTTGGAGTAAGTGTCAAGTCTCGCCTCAAGTCGAGTCACATCACCCAGCGGCTGCAGGTCTCAAACTTTGTTTTCTGTGGCTTGAGGCCTCCACGGTGCAACAACAGCGATCTTGAAATGAAATGGACAAATAATGAGAAATCAAAGACTGTTGATTCAACATCTTGAATCAAGCTGTTGCACTCGACGCATGGTGTTCTGAGCCGACAGAACCGAGGACGACAGCGGGGCGGGGAAAGGTGGACGATGTGTTTATAACACTGATGCTTGGTGCTCACACGCAGTCGAAGCTGACGGCATTCCCCAGATGTTGAACTTTTGATGTGAAGATGGCGATCACATTATCATCACCATCTTGTTGATGCTGTTTACAATCACACCGATGCAAATTGAAAAGATGCCCTGCGTGTTTGTGTTTCTAAATAACTGTAAATACGAACTGTTCCATGTTTATGCAGTATGTAGGAGTTTAAGAACTTTCTATTCGCACACTGACGCATGAATTACCTTGTATCTTGTATATTTCATATTCAAATATTCCGGTTAACATTGAAATTCGTATATGGTGACAACCCGAATGCTGATTTGCTTCATGTACGTCAGCATTTCTCTCTGAGCCAGCTGCCATGGCACGCTTATCAAATTATGGTTTTAGCGCCACACAGTTCAGTTTCAACTTTCACACAGTGAATAGAGGCCTTTCAGACTGACTCGAGTCCGAGTCACGAGTCTGCGCTGCTGAGGGGAGTCTCTCTGCTGCTGTATTTGGTCTCAGTAGACGATAACTAAAGTCACCGATCACAGTGATGGACTTACAGGGCCGATGGACATATACAATAGCACATACACATGCATAGACACACACACACACACGGAGCAACGCAGTGCATGTCCCTGCCTCTTTCCACTCCCCTCTGCTCACCTCCCACCTTTTCAACCCCTCCCTCTCTCTCCCTCTCTCTCTCCCCTCTTGAATTAAGTCCATTATTCCTGCCTGCTCTCCCTCTGAGCACTTCTACTCCGCTCAGCTCCCGTGAAAACTCTCTGTGAGTGTGTGTGTGTGTGTGTTCGAACTCCTCGCGTGTGTGTGTTAAGAGGAGTTTTATGTGTGTGCACAGAGCTGTGTGTTTTTCTAAGTGGAGCTGGAGTGCAGCCGTTCATCAGTGGAGTTGACTGCAGACTGGGAGAACACTCAGATCTCACTGCGCCGCTCTTTAACTCAAACACCGGCTGCTTTTTTGTGGACTTTTTTTTTTTAAGACTCACTGGACTTTTGCGCACCAGAGTGGGACTGTGTCGCTGCTCTCTTTCTGTCCTCCAGGCACCATTCCCATCATTGGAATTACTCAAGATTTTGCTTTTACACAGCTTTCTGAAAACATTTTTTGCAGGAATTTCAACCTGCCTCATACTTACCTCCCAATTTATTGACTTTCCACCTGCTCACAGACAAAACTTTTCTGTGCATCCTGGTTGAATTTAGACATGCACCAGCCTGAGAATGGCTGCTTTGCGAGCACATATCAAGAGCTCAGTGAGTCTGTGTAGGTGTGTGTACAGCACTCTCTATACTGTGAGCACATAATCAAGAGGGTTTTCGTCTCATATGGACATTTGCTGTCTCTTCGGTTGCACTGGAAGGACTATGAGAGGTCAAGCAGGAGAAAGCAGAGCAGTAACTATGGAAACGGTCAGTGCTGTCAGAGGCTTGTTGGGCTCAGGTGGACGCTGATCCCGACCCGGAATGTTCTGAACTCCTTTGGAATTCGGTTCCCCTGGAAACGGATGGACAGGTGAGTTCATTTGGACTGCGGTCCAGTCAGGAGGAGTTTTAAGGTCACTGCTTATACTCATTTCAAGTTAGACTCAACGTAATGACGTGGTGCAGAAACACTTCAGGCTTCTCTGACAACGCTTTAATCAACTTTGTGGTGCGGACTTTAATAACACACGTTTGTCACTTTGTGTTCCATAAATGATCCATTCAATCACAAACTAACTGAAGGTGGCACAGTGAACAGAGGTAAAATAATGATGAAATAATTAATAAAGCTCCTGTTTCACTCAGCCTGCTGTGTTTGTGACCTGATCCTGTGCAGCAGAGCCAATTCAAACCACAATATATTTTAACAAGTCATGCTGATGACATGTGGGCTTCGTCCTCAGAGAGCCGCTTTGAACTCTGCTCTGTTGTTTCATTCAGAGAGTGGAGTGAGTTGTCTTCCCTCAGAGAGCCGTTTGGAGCGGCTCCAGTCAGGAGACCAGAGGCAGCTCTGTAAGGTCCTGACTTACTGCTGCTCTTGGGTTTAACACGGCCAAATGGCCAGCGACCAGCTACCAGCAGGCTGCCCTCGCCTTAGTGGCTCCTTCATTGTCTCTTTTTTCAGAGGTTGTTATTCCAGACAAGAGGTTTAAGCCTTCTTCTGACCACAGCAGGGCAGTTCTCCAATATATATTTCTTCTTTGTGTAGCAGGGTATCCACAAAAATATGAATTCAATCACCGCTCCTGGCTCTCACTGTGAAGGCTACACAGATAAAACTAAAGAATACAAAGATATCCATAATCATGAGTAGGACAGATCTGGCTTGGCAAGATGCACGACTTCTGCATTCTGTGCACCAGCCGAGCAGGTTTGGCGGACACTATTTTGTTATTTTTCTATTTTTCCAATTCAAACTTTGAGAACAATTTAGCCGGACTGAACAAACGCTAGCCACGGGTTCGCAGGCTGGGAAACTTTCCACCCATGATGTTGGGCCAGATGGCTCGGTACCAGCGACCAGCAGAGCGCTGTAGCCTCCCCGGCTCCTTCATTCACTGGGTGTCTTTCAGAACAACCAGGCTTCCAGCCCCGGATTGTCTCGTTTTCTCTTTCTCACTTTCTTTTTTCAGCCTAAATCCCATAAAGACTGGTAGTCGCTCTTGGCTTACAGCTGCTTTACTTTGCCGGTTGAGTGTGTGGATGAGTGTGTGTGAAACTTCCATTTACTCCTGTAACCGGCTTTGTCCCGAGAACTTCCACTGAACACAAGACTGTATTTCTAAGCCACATTACACAGTGGACAGAGAGCCTTTTGAATCTTATTCTGAGCCTTCATATGACTGAGCCTGTAAATCTCTGTAGCTCTTAGTAACAGATATGGCTCATTTATATTAGATTAAACTGTATTGTCAATGTGTAGAGAACAGGTACAAGGTGCAGGTGCAAGGTGCAAAAGTTACTACTACCCCATACAGAAATGTAATATATCACACGTATGCCCCTATATCAAGAATGATGCTGTCATTTATGCTACCTATAAGGCAATATATAATTGTTAACTACAGTACATACATCCTTTGGATATATCCAGATATAGGTTTATAACATATTTAAAATACCCATAGTAAAATTTGGATTTGTACATATATGACAAATGTCTATATGCTGCTATTATATGCATATTTATACAAATACATATGTTATATGTCTAAATAATAACAATATGCTGTATGTAATATCAGTAATTTACATGCATGGACACACATATTTGTATTGGCTCAACATATATATCAGTATACAGGTACAGATACAAAGCCATTGAAATGTAGCTAGCATTTATCTAAGTGCAAGTATAGGTTAGCATTATCCCATAAGGAAATGTAATATATGACATATATGTCCTTATATAAAGAGTGATGCTGCCATGTATGTTAACTGTAAGCCAATATATGATTATTACATGCATACATCTGCTGGGTATATGGACATACAGGTTATGCCATATAGTACAATTTGTATATTGTACATATTGGTATAACAATTGTCTCTCTCTATATTTTTTTATGGTATTATATGCTGCTGCCATACATGTTAACTATATATATGTAATTTATATATGTAAAGATATATAAAGTTTATAACATATGTGAACTATCCATCGTAAAGTTTGCACACATACAAAGAATACATACAATGAAGTTCATATATATGAAAGTCATATTCTATGCATATGTTTGTATATTACAAACAGTACACATGTGTTATGTACAAATAATTGCGACATATATGCCAACATATGTATTTTGCATAAACATATGTATTATCCATGAACATACATATTTGTATGGGCTGGATATATATGTCAATATATTGAATGGTTCTAATTTTAATAGCTTTCATATGTGAATGTCATATATGGAATGCGATATTGTGAGTTCAGTAGGGTCACAGCCTCAGGGAAGAAGGTCTTCCTCAGCGGATGTGTCTGAAACACCTGCCGGATGTGAGGAAAGTTAAAAGTACATGGTCAGAGTAGAATGAATCTTTGATTTTCACCTTGACCACGAAGTAGTTATGGTAAATAAATCCATGAGGCAGTTTTCAACACTTGCTGGAGTGCTTTACGGTCTGATGCGGAAGCCGTTCAGATACCACAGTGAGATGCAGTTGTTGATGAGTGTGCTCTCAATGATACCAGGGTTAAAAGTCCTTCAGTATCCTGGGACACAGGTGAGCTTTTTAAAGGCTCTGCAGGAAGTAAAGGTGCCCTTACGATCAGGATGGAGGAGTCAAGAAACCAGATCATCAGAGATGTGGAATCCAAAGAATTTGAAGCTTGACTCCCATCCACAGCTTGAGGTAGTGCGTCACTCCTAACTTGCCTGAAGTCCACTGTAATCACCCTGGTTTTTCAGGTGTTAAGGGCGTGGTGATTGTCTGCATGCCACAGCGCTGTCCGCAAACTTAAGTATCGTGTTAGAAGCATGAAATACAACACAGAACAGTATAATCCTGTACTTTCACTTCACACACTAATTTCTACTGACTTCGTTCTCTCCATTGGTGGTCTGTCTTTATCGTCTCCTTGGTTTCAAGGGTAATGAGGCAGCGCTCCTCTCCCTGTTCTGTACAAGTCAAAAGACCTCATGCTTCAAGTCATTGTAAAAGAGCTGTTTGTTATACTCTTGTTGTACTCTGTGTCTATCCCCTCTAGACATTGTAAAAGTCTGCAGCGCGTTGACGCACAGCCACGCTGCCCTGCATCATCTGGTCTTCCTGCCTTGTTTATCGGCGCACTCTTAGGGCTTTCTGCTTCCATGTGCTTTTTTTCCCCTTCTGCCTGGAAATGAAGCAATCAGACCCGCAAGCCAAACAGACTTTTATCTGAGCTGAATCAAAACACCAACTCTTCCTACTTTTTGCATGCTCGCTGCACTTAACTTGTGAAGACACTGGCTCACATTCAGCCGTTGGATGCTTACCCTAACCTTAACCGACACAATTAAATGTTGAGCACCTAACCCGTTCTTCAATATCGAAATGGTTGTTATTTACAACATCAACCCCAAAACCAAAAGTGAAGATTAACAAAAAAGTTTAACATTGTGTGGATCAAACCAAAACTTCCCCACACAGGAGGTCAGTCTTCATAACGTGATGAATACACAGCATGTACCCTCGTGTTGCGTTAAATATTATGCATGTTGTGAGCACTTTTTATGATAGACATATCACATTTATGGCAACGCGATTTATTAACTTGATTCAAACAGCAGTAAATTGCCAGAATGAAAACGAATACGAAATACAAAAAACAAATGAAAAAACAGCTAGTGGCATGCCACGTATGCTTGCAATTCCAAGATGTGTTTTATTATCATCGAAATGACAGAGTCTGATGAGAATGTTTAACTCTTTGTTATGTGGTTACATGAATCAAAAACAGATAATTTAGACTATTAATAGTAAATGTCATCAATTAAGTAATTGATTAAATTCAACCTGTTTGGCTCCCTTCTCTCTCTCTCTCTCTTAGTGTATACTAAGCTCGCTGCTCTCATAAAATGTAAATAAATTGACTAATTAAAGGAGGCCTATTATTTTTTTTGTTTTAAAGGATCTTGTGCATTTAAAATATCTTGAAATTTGAAAGGCCCAAGATCCGCGCAAACAGAAGCTCTTCTCTCCCACAGAAAACTCTGCTCCTGAAACACGTCGTCATTAGTCCTGCTATTACATTTCCGTGACTTTGTGACATCACAATACATCACCATGTCACACATTTGCATAATTTATACCTATATTCAAGGTTAAAGTGAAAGCTAACTGGAAGCTTAAAACACAACAGAGCCATCTGGAGACATGGTGAGTGGCGCTGGCTCAGGCATGTGTGAGCTGACCAATCAGAGTATTCAGGAGGGGGGCCTTAAAGAGACAGGAGCTAGAATTAGAGTGTTTCAAACAGAGGGGGAATACGGTGATGCAGCACTGGACAATTTGAGAGAACTGAGCATTAAAGCATGTAAACCTATTCTTCTAGTGACCCAAATAATTAATTAAATTATGAAAATGAGCATAATATGTCTCCTTTGAAAAATCTTTTCACCTGAATTTGTTTTTTAAATATAAAATCATCAAACATCAGAACAGTTAGGCAAAAATATCCTATATTATTGTCAGTATTGGCCATTGTAAACATTGATCATTTAACCTCTGTCCTCTTAACAATCAGCCAGTGTTATAGTTCTTTTTTTAGTTATAGGACGGGCTATGCATTTCAAATTATTTACTTAATCCCCCTCCCCACAACTTCTCTCTATCACTCACTAACCTGCTGTTTTAGCCCTCCCTCCTCCTCATTCTTCCTCCTCCTCCCCTCCATCCATCCCTCTATCCTTTCATTTCTCCGTCGCAGGGAGGCTTAGACTTGTTGGTCCCAGGCCAGGGGAACTCTTTTCCCCCTGAAGGCGAAACAATTGGCTCCTTTCTCTCTCCCCCACCTCGTCCATTTTCTTCTCCATCCCTCCGTCTCCATCGCATTTCGCTTTTTTCTGTGAGACAGGACTGAAGCGGTGTAATGTCTGTACATTGCTCTGTCCCCTCCACTTTTTTCCTTCTCTTCTACATCTTTGTCCTCCATCTCTGTACTTTCTCCTTCTGTTTGTCTGTGACTCTTTATTTCCCTCCTCTGTTCTCTAACCTGCTGTCGTGGAGGGCCACAGGTTAAACTGCTGATACCCATTCATTCATTACTGTGTGCTGTACTGTAGGGCTGCATTCTAACCCCGCTCTGAAAGGCCCATCTCACCCTGGAGGCGGCCGGCTTTGTCTGCCCACGTCTATTAGGCTGTTTTTTGACAGGACGGCTTGCCCCCCCCCTCGCTAAAGAATCTCTCTCTGTCTTTATTTTTAATCCACTCCCTCTTGGCATGCCGCTGCTCCGTGTCTATTGAAGCTGAACTGAATGCAAGTGTCAGCGGGCCCAATGGCTTTTTTATTAAGATGCATTATGGAGCATGTGAGGAGTTTGTGAGTGTGTGTGTGTGTGTGTGTGTGTGTGTGTGTGTGTGTGTATGTGTGTGTTTGTAGATCTTAGTGCTGAGAAGTCAGAGTTTGAGT